>SJYV01022864.1:225449-326485 GCA_006410875.1 Neotragus pygmaeus | reverse complement strand
CCGCCCCCTCCACACTCTCCAATTGGTCAGACCAGAGGAGATTTCCACCCCCTGAACGTCCCTTGGCCCCCCAGTTCCTCTTGACGGGTAGGTGAGGCAGCCAATGGGCTCTCGCCTCTGTGCCCCGCTAGTTCGCAGGCGCTAGCTTTCTCTGTCTGAGGGTCGGACTCCGCGTCAGTCTGTCTCTGGCGCGCTCGCCCCCTCCCCTTTGGTGAGGAGATGTTATTTCCCTCCTTTCTCCTCTGAAGGATCAAGATTCTTCTGGAAGAGGTGCCCCTTTAAAGGGGCAGGGAGCCTTGGCTGGGGTTCTCCCTTGTCTCATGAGTATTTCGCGTGGGGTGCAGGGGCAACAGTCTAGTTGCAGAAGCTCGTTCTTCGAGGACCTGTGTGGAGTGGGCGAGGCGGGGCTCAGGGGGTGCCAGGTAGACCCCTGAGGGTGTTGGGAGGTATTTGAAGTTGTATATGTGGAAAGGGCTGTGTGGGGTGAGAAACTCCCGCCAAAAAACTAGACGGTAAGCTCCTTGCGGGCGAAACTCCTTTTCCTCAGCAGCAGCCCTTCCCCGTCTAGAGTTTGTCTCCCAGCGTCTTGGATAGGACAGCAGAAGTCTCTAGATACTGCCGCCCGTCTGAGAGAGACCCGAGCTACGAGCTGCCCAGGAGGTAGCGGATAGCGGGTAGGGAGGGGGAATATACCGTGGCTTTGACAAAGGGGCTTCATCTGCTCTTTGGGCCATTTTGAGTTAGTACTGAGGTAGATTTTTACTCTGGAGGGGTCTCCACGCCTTCCAAGGAGGGTGGGGGGTAATAAAGCAGGTCTGTTAGCCTGGGCTGCCCCCTAGGCAATTGGCCTTTGTAAGGCATGGAGTGGCCAAGGGTCTCTGGAACCTACACAGAATTGCTGTGATGATTCTCTTTCCTTTGGTTCCAAATACGGTTTGTGCTTGCCTGGCACTGTGCCTCAGTAAAGTTGTTTTTTTTTTTGTTTGTTTTTGTTTCAGTCACACTTTGGGATTGAAAGGGATTTTGAGCAAGAATGGTAACAGTACTTTATTAACAAGTAGCAACCTTTGAGAGATTAATTTCATTTTACTGATGAAGTAGAGGGGCACAGAACGATTCAGTGACTTTCTTGGGGGTCACACTGGGCCAAGATTACAGTCTGGACTGCCTCAGAGCCTCTTTTTGTACAAGACCATGACATCTCTGTGGTGTATTTACATCCTAGTGAGATTGAGTTGAGCCAATCAAAAGATCTGGGTTTGAATTGTAGCTTTATTGTTAACTAGCGTTGTGTGGAATAATACCTTTCTGAGCTTCTGTTTCTTCATCTGTAAAATGGGGATGAGGATATCTGTTCTACCTTCCAAAATAGTTGTGAACAGTATTAAAAGCAAAAGGGCTTTGTAGAAAAGTGTGTTACATTATCATCACCATCTACACTTTATGGTAGATCTTGCAACTAAAGTGACAGATTCTGTTTTGTCTCCTTAAAATCATCTCCTTGTTCATAGCCTTCCAAGTCTCTGCTTATACCTCAGGGCATCATATCCTCAAAGGTCTTTTCTAGCATTGATGGCCTCAGTAATTGCAACCACAGCTCCATCCCAGAAAACAATGTGAGAAAAATTTAGAGCTTTCTCCTTGTTGCACAGGGGTAGACGACGTATTTTGGGAGAGAGGGACTTTGAGGTAACAGATACATTGAGAGTTTATGTCAGATATTACCTTCATTATCTTGGCCTTGGGTCCAGTGAGAGTCCCATATAGGCCACTTGAGGCCACTCCCAGAGCTTCCGGGGTTTCTGCTTAGAGATGTTCTAGCCAATGCATCATGAATGCTGCCTTTTGCAGAGAATACCCTGCACATTGTAGTTTGAAGTGCTTAGACCACATGTAGTAGACATTTCAGGTACCTTCACCCCCTTCACCCCTGAGTGTGATCAGGGGATAGGGTTTCTGATCATGGTAAGATCGATTGGGAAAGGGCTCTAGANGAATGCTGCCTTTTGCAGAGAATACCCTGCACATTGTAGTTTGAAGTGCTTAGACCACATGTAGTAGACATTTCAGGTACCTTCACCCCCTTCACCCCTGAGTGTGATCAGGGGATAGGGTTTCTGATCATGGTAAGATCGATTGGGAAAGGGCTCTAGACCTATGATTTTTGATCCCCCATGGGGGCCACTGTTCATGGCTCTACACTATTCATGTATAGAGCTTATAAATGGATGCTATTCTTGTTTACTCCTTTCCTCAGCCTTAACCACCACCCCCTTTTTCGTAGTTAGTTGTCCCACAGCCTTATGTACGTTATTAGAACATTAACTCTCTCCCCATGTTTCACTATAGTGATCTGTACTTTTCTGTCCCTTCAATCAGACAGAGTGCCTCAAGGGTAGGTATCACATGTGTTTGGTTTCTCGTTTCATTCAGCTAACACTTGTTGGAGATACAACAAGGAACAAGACAAGCAAAAATCCTTCTCCTCATGGACCTTACATTCTAGTGCTGTGCTGTGCTAAGTCACTTCAGTTGTGTCTGGCTCTTTGTGACCCTATGGACTGTACCCTGTCAGGCTCCTCTATCCACAGGATTCTCCAGGCAAGAATACTGGAGTGGGTTGCCATGCCCTCTAGGGGATCCCAGCCCAAGGATCAAACCTGCATCTCTTCTATCTTACATCTCCTGCATTGACAGCCAGGTTCTTTACCACTAGTTCCACCTGGAAAGCCCACATTCTAGTGGAAGGAAGAAAATATACAAGATAAATAGGTAAATTACATAGCACAGCAAAAATTGGTGAGTGTAAGTAACAGTGAAAAACAAAGCAGGATGAAAGATGACTGACGGGGGAAAGGGATTTGCAGTTTCGGGTAGAATGGTCAGAGACACACTGAGAAGCACTGTTTATGGAAAGATTTGGAAGAGGTGAAGGAGCAAGCCATTATAAATGATGCCTGAAGGGTAGGGCATTCAGGCTGAGGAAATAGCCATTTTACCAGTGGCTACCTGATCAGAAGGAAAGGTGAATGAGTGCTTGCATGCCTAACCATCCAGCTTAGTCTCTTGGCCTTCTCTCCTTAGGTGTGTCTCATTGGTTCCCAGGTGCCATGAGGAAGCCTCGCCGGAAGTCACGGCCGAATGCCGAGGGCCGGCGCTCCCCATCCCCCTATAGTCTGAAGTGCTCACCCACTCGGGAGACCCTGACGTATGCCCAGGCCCAGCGGATTGTGGAGGTGGACATCGATGGACGCCTGCATCGTATTAGCATCTATGATCCACTCAAGATCATCACAGAGGATGAGTTGACTGCCCAGGATATCACCGAATGCAATAGTAACAAGGAAAACAGTGAGCAGCCTCAGTTCCCTGGCAAGTCCAAAAAACCCTCATCCAAGGGCAAAAAGAAGGAGTCCTGCTCCAAGCATGCATCTGGCTCTTCCTTCCACCTCCCGCAACCCAGCTTCCGCATGGTGGACTCAGGCAGTCAGCCAGAAGCACCCCCGCTGCCTGCTGCTTACTACCGCTACATTGAAAAGTCACCTGAAGATCTGGATGCAGAAGTCGAGTATGACATGGATGAGGAGGACCTCGCCTGGCTGGACTTGGTAAACGAGAAGCGGCGAGCAGATGGGTACAGTTTGGTGTCAGCAGACACCTTTGAGCTGCTGGTGGACCGACTTGAAAAGGAATCGTACCTGGAAAGTCGCAGTAGTGGGGCCCAACAGTCACTCATTGATGAAGATGCTTTCTGCTGTGTGTGCCTGGATGATGAATGCCACAACAGCAACGTCATTCTCTTCTGTGACATCTGCAACCTGGCTGTACACCAGGAGTGCTATGGTGTCCCCTACATCCCTGAGGGCCAGTGGCTGTGCCGCTGCTGCCTACAGTCTCCCTCCCGGCCTGTGGATTGCGTCCTCTGCCCCAACAAGGGTGGCGCCTTCAAACAGACCAGTGATGGGCACTGGGCCCATGTGGTGTGTGCCATCTGGATTCCTGAAGTCTGCTTTGCTAACACCGTGTTCCTGGAGCCCATTGAGGGCATCGACAACATCCCACCTGCCCGCTGGAAACTAACCTGCTATATCTGCAAGCAGAAGGGGCTAGGTGCAGCCATCCAGTGCCATAAGGTGAACTGCTACACGGCCTTCCACGTGACGTGTGCACAGAGGGCTGGGCTCTTCATGAAGATTGAGCCTATGCGTGAGACCAGCCTCAATGGCACCATCTTCACAGTGCGCAAGACTGCCTACTGTGAGGCCCACTCACCGCCAGGTGCTGCCACTGCTAGGAGGAAGGGTGACTCTCCTGGAAGCCTGAGTGAGGCAGGGGATGAGGAAGGGCTGAAGGAGGCCTGTGAGGAGGAGGAAGAAAAGGAAGAGGTAGAAGAGGAGGAGGAAGGTGAAGGGCAGGGTGGGGTAGGTGGCCCCCTCAAGGGAGTGTCCAAGAAGAATAAGATGACTCTGAAGCAAAGGATCAAGAAGGAGCCAGAGGAAGTGGGTCGAGACACGACCTCCACTGTCCCCATGGTCACTGTCCCACGGATATCCTCTTACAGGTGAGCCTGCCCAGGAGGTCTCCCTGGGGACACATGGTTTCTTCTTGGGCTGGTGTTGGCCCTGAGCCAGACCTCCCTTCCCTAATGTTGGTGAATTCCTGTTCTCTTCTGTGCTTTCAAATTTAGACTTCTCCTTTGGACCCTGGGCTCGCCCAGTCTGGTTTATGGTTTTGACTGTGCCCTTCAAAGCAATGTATTTCCTTTGGTTCAAGGTGAGACACACACTTAAGTTGCTTAGAAACCTAGGCGATAGGATGTCTAAGATAATATTTCAACAGGGAACCAGTGGCATTTTTGATAGGAGATAATTCATTATTAGGACCATCCCATACATTTCTTGATGTTTAGCATCCCTGGTCTGTGTGAGTGCCATTCGCATCTCCTCCCTAATTGCCTCGTCTTTGTGACAACCTCAGATGCTCCCCACATACGTTTCTAATAACCTTATGGGGATTGAACTACTTCCAATTGAGAACCTCTGTTTCAAAGGATCAGTATGGGTATCTGCTGTCCAGAAAGCTCCATCCTGGGAATGATGGGGACTTTGCATAAGAGGGTTGTTGTGTGGGGAAGATATGTTGTGTCTCCTCCTAAGAAACTTTTAGATTTAGAGGAAAGATCAGTTCTGCAGTATAACTAAGAAACTTTGGCTCCCACCAAGCCTGTTTTAAATCATCAGAGAGGTATCTGGAGCTGTTGGAGGGATGGGAGCTTGGCAGAGAAGCAAGAGACAGGGAAGATTTTCCATTGGAGTCTCATCTCATTGTTGATGTTCATTAAAAAGACTGCAGTGTTAGAGCAGAAAGGAGTCTCGGAGATTATTCATCTAACATAGTCCTTGCACCTTCTCCCACACCCCCAGATGAAGAAACTGCGGCCACGGGAGGTAAAGTTGTTCACTCCTTTATTCATTCAACGAGATGTTTATTGAGCACTTACTATATGCCAAGTCCTGTTCTAAGGGCTGGAAGGAACCAAGGGAAAGTGACAGACCCTGGACCACAAGCTGGGGCTCATGATGCCTTTAGGTTCTGTTCCTGTTGTCTGTCTGTCTCTCTTTGTGTAAGGGACAGGGAGAAAGGAGTACTGGTGGGCAGAGGAGAGTGAGTTGTTTGCAGGAAGCAGGCAGCCAGACTTGTCCATCTGGAAAGAAGATAAGAAGACAGAAGATCCAGAGGGAGAGGCTCTTGTGAACCATGACTGGAGTAAGATTTAGTCAATAGGAAATGGGCCTTCTAGTCACAGAGCTGTTCTGGGCTCCCAGAAGTCCATGTTTAGTCCCCCGGTGGTTATACCCTGGGGCTAGACTTTTTGGTTGTCAGGTCTGCTCTTGTAGGTGGTTTCTTGCAGGGTCCAGCACTGCATGCTGACTAAGAACCAGAGAGACCTGCATTTGAACCTTGAACTTCTTTCACTACCAGTGTGATCTTTGGCAAGTCGCGTAACTTCTATTCAGCCTTAGTGTATTTATTTGTAAATGAGCCTACCTTAAAGAGTTATTGGGAGAAATCAGTAAGATGGTATAAGTAAAGCACTCAGCACAGTGCCTGGCAAATAGTAAGCGCTCAATAAATGGTGGCTGCTGCTGCTACTGCTATTTTATTATTATTCTTTTCCCTGCCTGCACAAATGCTATTGGGACCCTCCATGGCCAAGAGGTTGTAGAGGGAGGGGGATGCCTGCATCTGGGCAGGTGTGCTTGGCATGGGTGTTGGTGGGGGAATCTGTTCTTTGGGGAAAGGCCTAGGCCTTGATTTTGTCAGCTTGGCTTTGGGGCAGGGATGTCTGACCATGGAAAGGCGCAAGGCCTAGGTGAGCAATGTCCAGCCCAACATGAACATACTTTTTAGGTTCCAACTTCCTTGTTTAGCCACAGTTATCTTCCTTTCAGTGGAAGTGTGCAAGTTAGAGGAAGAGAAGCAGAGGAAAAGTCAGAGGAGCACTGAGTCCTTGCTTAATCAATTTGGGAACACAATATGGTATAGCAGAGAGATCATGGTTTCAAATGCTGCCCAACTTCACCATCTTATTAGCTGCATTAGTGGCTTCAACAATGTATTCAGCCAAGAGCAGAGGCTGTTCTCCTGCCTTTCCATCATCTGAAACATGAGAATAATGTGACCCACCTTGCAGTCTGAACATTGTTGTAGAGATATGAGCTCTCATTAATGCCTTTCCTACTGCTTCCCCCCACCCCCTCATATGTTATTGGCTTAAATCCTAACCTCCAGACTTCTCTTTTAGGGTAGTTAAGCCAGCTAAATTTTAAATTTTTATTTTCATACAGTTTTTAAAGATTAATTTTCACTTACAATTATTATAAAATATTGACTATATTCCGTGTGTTATACAGTAGTGTATCCTTGAGCTGTCTTATACCTGGTATTTTATACCTCCCACTCCCCTGGCCCTGTATTGCCCATCTCCCCATACACTGGGAACCAGTAGTTTGTTCTCTCAGAGTCTGCTGCTTATATGTTCACTAGTTTGTTATATTTTGTATTTATTTATATTTTTTGGCCATGCCACACAGCTTGCAGTATCTTAGTTCCCTAACCAGGGATTGAACCTGGGCCCTCGCAGTGAAAGCACTGAGTCCTAACCACTAGACTGCCAGGGAATTCTCTCATATTCTCATAGTTTTTAGATTCCACATACAAGTGATATTGTATACTATTTATTTTTCTTTGTGAAGCCAGCTAAATTTTCAGATTCTCATCCTCTTATGTCTTTAGATTTTTTTTTTTCAATTTAGTTCAAAATTAGACATTTTTAGGCTGCCGAGTTTTTTAATAAAAAACCTGAGGTCAGACAACTCCAAAGGGTTGCATTTGGGTTCAGAGGGCAGTAGCCTGCTATATTCCTACTAATTTTCCTTCCAGCTTGGCTGTGGACTACTCCCTGGTCTGATGGGACCCTTAGCCACAGAGGGGGAGGAAATAGTGACTACATTGCTCACAGCTTATACAAGTTCCTGTTCCCTTTTGCTCCCTTTATCAAGAAAAGAGTGAGGGTATTGGGGCATAGACCTGTGTCTTAGGAGTCCAGGACTAAAGGGTCTGGGTTCCTGGGGGAGAGTTCTTTTGGAAACTGCAAGGCAGGAGGTGGACAGTCAAGTGAAATATCTCATGCTGAATCTGAGCTGCTTAACATTGCCATCCTTTTCAGGCCTTTCTCTGAGGTGAGGCATTTGGCTACTTTATTCCTGTCTTCCTCTACCAAGTTCAGAAATGAACCACGCACGGGGTCTTGATAGGAGGCTGTAATCCGGGCTGCCCACTGACCGTGTCTTTCACTTCCCTGTGCCTCTACTCAAGGTTGAACAAGATCTGTAGTGGTCTCTCCTTTCAGAGGAAAACCCAGTTCATGCAACGGCTTCACAACTACTGGCTGTTGAAGCGGCAGGCACGGAATGGTGTCCCCCTCATCAGGCGCCTGCACTCCCACTTGCAGTCTCAAAGGAATGCTGAGCAGGTAGGTGAAGTAGTGATTTGGGGACAGTGGAGGGAGGTGGAGAGTGATGAAGGAGAGAAGGTGGGGCAGTGTTCCCAGAGCCCTCTGGGGCCTTTGCCTGTAGCATTCACCCCTCTAGGTGGTCCACCCCAGGAGTGACCGCCAGCATTGTAGCGCTCTTTAGACCAGACAGCAACTCCTCCTAGATGAGAGGCTTGGCTTGGAGCAAATTCTAGGGGAGAGTGGAGAGCAGGCCCAACTTTCCCTGTACATGGGGAAACCCCTTTAGATACTGCAGAAAAAGAAGAAGTGGGCTAAGTGTGAGTTAGGTGGCCATGATATATGAGTTAGGAAAAAGCATACTATGCTTAAGACACTATACTGCCATCTGCCAAAA
Organism: Neotragus pygmaeus; assembly: GCA_006410875.1. Lineage (NCBI taxonomy): Eukaryota > Metazoa > Chordata > Mammalia > Artiodactyla > Bovidae > Neotragus > Neotragus pygmaeus. The sequence continues at coordinate 318,074 of SJYV01022864.1, read as the reverse complement.
AATGTTCCATAAGAAATACACAAATTAACTGTCCAAGTTGTAGCACACAGCCTGCCCAGTTGGGTGGCCTTGTAGACATTAGCAGCTGGAGTTGCTGCATGTCCGGTGTTTTCTAACATGGCACAGGCACCCTGAGAGATTTTTTTAAAGTGTATTTAGTTGTCTCTCTCTCTTCACTTGTTCCATTACTTCTGTCTTTAAATATTCCTACACCTTTACTCCAGAGACAAAGCAAACTTTCCCATGACTCTGCTGCCCTCTGTTCTGTCTGATTTCACTTTTGTTTTTTGTAACTAAAGTCCTGAAAGAGAAGTGTATATTTGCTCTCTCCTTGAAATGGTCTGCTTGTAGCTTCTTCGAGAACAATAGTGACACCCTTCCAGCCCAGCAAGTCTTCCCTCATATTCTCTCACCTGTTGACACTTGGACAGTATTTGACAGCACAGTCACTTTGTCTTAAAGCTTCTTTGTGACACCATTTCCCACCTCCTGTACCCCACTGAACGCACCCTCTGACCCTAATTCTTACTCCTTTGTGGTAATATTCCCAGGAATCCTGCTGTCGCCCATTGGCTTGGAGAGCTTGTCTACTGTTGTAGTTGTCCATAACTGTGTGGCTGTAGCTCCAGGTTTCTTGTCTTATCCGCTCTTTTTTTTTTTTGCCCTCAGTCTCTCTGGGGCAGAGGAACTGTAGGTGTCCATGTATATGTTGTTTCCTGTATGTCAGATATTGGAAACTTGGTTCAGTATCTTCCTTCGTCTCCATAAATGTATTTCTGTTGTTGATATGGAAGCTCCTTCCCCCTGACCTCAGATGTTGTCCACCTTGGAGTTACTTTTGGCTCTTCCCCCCGTTAGGAGCTACAGTTAATCATCCCTCAATCTGTTTCAGGGGGTTAATCAGTGTATGGCCCTTTATCTCCATTCTGCAACAACGCTGCTCACCCATGCCCCCTTAATTTCAGCTTCTAATTCTTTCTTTGCTTCACCACTGGTACTGCCTTATTCACTTAACTATTTTCCATCCTGTCATTTCTTTTTTTCCAGAATATATTCACCCCTCTCCCCCCTTCAGGCAGGCTACAGCTAAGCTTTTTTGCCTGGCATTTGAAACTTCTTGCCAGTTGGATCCTGGATCTTCCTTGGCTTGTATGGTTCTCCAGTTCCTCTGCTCTGGCCGGCCATTTTTCTCAACAAGCAAAGAATCACTGATTGTGCCTTCATACTTCTGCTCTGTGGTCCCTTCAGTTCCAAAAGAGGCCTTTCTTACCACTTTGTTCATCCACGTCCATCACTACATGTGAAATCCTAGTAAGCTTGCTCACCCCAGGAATCCCTGACCTGAGCCCCACCCATTGAGATCTTCTCTATTTTATATCTTAGCATTTTATGTCCAGTTTATCAGATCTGTTTTTATTGTCTTTATGCTGCTGTGCCCTTGTGTATCAAACCCTGGGCCTCAACTACGTTGCAGTTTTTCTAGGCAAGAATCATGTTTGATGGTGGTGGTAGTGGTGGTATTTTGAATTATGTTGAAATAAGTTGGTACAAGCTTATGGTAAAAACTTCGCTTTATTTTCTAGCCAAGTCGAAGCTCTAGGGTGAAATTCCTTCCACCCTGAGGTGTCTATTAGTTTCCTTCTGAAATTCTTTCCACTCCTGAGGATTCACAGCTGCTCTCTGATGTCCCTGAGGGTAGGAGGGGGTAGTCCCATCTCTCTCCCCAGCAGTGGTGGTCGTGCTATAGTGAAGAGACATTGTCATAGGACTGGGGAAGCACAGGAGGAAGGCATGTGATGGAAGAGGGTGAAAGGGCTTTCCAGAGCCGATGGCATGGGGCTCTTAGCTGCAGAGTGCCTGTGAGGCTGAGCAGGGAGAGGACTTTGGGCAGGAGGGAAGCCCACAACTCATTCTTTTCCCTCCCCTCCTGCAGCGGGAGCAGGATGAGAAGACAAGTGCTGTAAAGGAAGAGCTGAAATACTGGCAGAAGCTCCGGCACGATTTGGAACGGGCACGGCTGCTAATCGAACTGATTCGGAAAAGAGAAAAGCTCAAGCGGGAGCAGGTGAGGAGGAGCCCCCAGAGCTCTTGTCCAGAGTCTTTTTCTCCCCCCATCAGTGTCAGCTTTGTCGCCTTCCTGCCCAGCACTGTGGGCTCCAAGTCCTGCCTACTAGCCATTGAGTGTGGTGCTACTGATGGCTTCAAACTTGGGGAGCTTTTAGCTTCTGGTGGCCTCCAGCATAAGCTTAATATTATATGTCTGAGCCCATCCCTGGAGTTTCTCACTTACGAAATCTCAGGAGGAGCCTGGCCTTGAATATTTTGGAGAGCTTCTCAGGCCATTCCGATGGGTATCACTTTTGACTGAGAGCTTGAGGGTTCTCATCTGACCCTTGAACACTTATAGTCTTTTTTTTTTTTTAATACTTCAAGTTTCCTTGACTGTAAAAGGAGAATATTAATAGAACGTACCTCATAAGGTTGTGAGGATTAGATGACTTAGTGTATATAAAGAGCTTAGAACAGTGCCTGGCATACTGTAGGGCTATAGAAGTATCAGCTGCTAGCATCATTATTGATACTCTTTGCTTCCCTAAAGTGTCTGTTGCAGCACCCTGCATATGACAGTGAGTAAAAACTATTAATTGAATGGATGACGAGCCAAAAGTGTTCTTTCTGGTCCAGGAATAGCAGCTGTTACTTCCATGCTTCAGAGGCTCAAGTTAAAGATGTTTTTTCTTTATTTCTCCAAACTCCGCTTCACCGTTCAGCCCCAGCACAAACCCTTCTCTGTGGACTGAATAGCCTGAATTTCCTCCTCTGAGACTGGGCACCTTTTGCTATACATAAGGACCTTTTCCTTATAGTCAAACTGTCTCTGCCATCCCAGGCCTAATCCCCCAGTTGAGCGTCTTTTCCCATTTCCAGTTCAGAGAAATGTAAGGGGAAAGGAAGTAGGCAGGGGATGCAGGCAGGCCTGTTTGAAGGTAGTCAAGGGGCAGGAATGTCTCATAGTCTAGTCTATGGTTTCCCAACTTTTTCACATTAGGGGACACATGGAAAATAACGTTTGTACAGCACACTGCTGCAAATGTGTCTGGCTGCTTGCTGCCTGAGGGGATGAGCTTCGAGGCCCTGGTCATGCTAGGCCAACCTAAATGTCCCAAGGGCAAATTTGGTGGGAATTGTGGCCCAAGGCACATTTTATTATCATATGTCTCTTGGGCTAAGTCAGACCAATCCCTGTTCTTTTCTAGCCAGGTGACCTTGGGTTAGTAACTCCTCATTGTATTCCTTTCAAACCTTAAATTCCATATTTGTAAAACATAGATAATAACAGTTTCTCCTTAGAGGTTGTTGTGACGATTAACTGAGGTAATATAAGTAGAAAGGCAATGTGCATAGTAGTCAAAAGCACACACTGTGAATCCCAACTCTGCCCCTCATTAGCTGTGTGACCTCAGGCCAGTCCGTCCTTCCATGCCTCAGTTTCCTCTTTGTAAAATACCTCATTTGTACCTATCTTGAATGTTATTTGGACCATAAAAGTGTTAACTATTAGTACTGTAAGTTTTGTTATGGAGCTGAATACATAAGAAAGGTTCACAAAATGGTAACTGTTGGTATCATTGTTTCTAAGCTACGTACAGTGATAACTCAAGTACTGATTAGCTTACTGTCTTGTGAAACTTTGTTGTACATGACTGATGAAAATCAAGTTATCAAGAAAAAGTTCCGTGCCTCTTTAGGGAGGGATGTCCTGATTTCTCCCCACCTTTCCCACAGATCAAGATCCAGCAAGCTGCCATGGAGCTGGAGCTGATGCCATTCAACGTTCTGCTGAGGACAACACTGGACTTGCTGCAGGAGAAGGATCCCGCACACATCTTCGCCGAGCCTGTCAACCTGAGTGAGGCAAGTTCCCCACTACTTTCTGAGCAATGCGCCCTGCCTGAAATGGAAATAGGGTCTGAGTAGGCCAGGAAAGGGTTGGGGCACAGGGTGTACAAAACTCGGGGGAGTCTGGCAAGGCTAGTGGACTGGCTTATGGTGATGGCTCAGCAGAGCAGGGTGGTCCAGGGCCCGGCGGCTATGAATAAGTCTGGCATGGCCAAGCCAGAAAATGGGGAGGCAAGAGTGCCGGTGAAGGGTGCGCCTGTTTGGCTAGTAAATGGTTGTTGTAATTGTACAGGTTTTATATGTTTAGGTTCCAGATTACCTGGAATTCATATCCAAGCCAATGGATTTTTCTACTATGAGGCGGAAGCTGGAGTCCCACCTGTACCACACCTTGGAGGAGTTTGAGGAGGACTTTAACCTTATAGTTACCAACTGCATGAAGTATAATGCTAAAGACACAATTTTCCACCGAGCAGCTGTCCGCCTGCGGGACCTGGGAGGGGCCATCCTGCGGCACGCCCGGCGGCAGGCAGAGAACATCGGCTATGACCCTGAGACGGGCACCCATCTGCCCGAGTCACCCAAATCGGAGGACTTTTACCGCTTCTCCTGGGAAGACGGTGAGAAGCCGGGACGGGTGGGGAGGAGAGAGGGGCCAGGAGAGGCACAGGTATAAAAGTCTGGAGAACTGGAGATTAGGATGGTTCTGGGGGCTACCAGGTAGACTATAGGAGCAAAACTGGAGGTAGGCACAGGCTGAGGTCCATGTGCCTGTGGCTAGAATCGTTCCAGGAGTTAAAATTTTATTCACCAAGCCTTTCTTGAATGGTAGGACGGGAATCAGGTACTAGCTGTCTGTTTAAAAACTAAAGCTTCACAAGGGGTCTTCCTCTCCTGTACTCCCACTGTGTGGCATTGGAGCCTGGGCAGCAGGAGTACAGTGTGGTGTCTGGCTTTTTCAGAAGAGTGCAGGTAGAGGATCAGAAAAATGGAATTGCCTCTGAAATCCCCAGTCTGCCTGCCCCTGCTCTCTGCTTCTTGATGGCAGCAGCCAAACAGTCACTCAGGTTGGGGGATGGCCAGGCTGCCTTGTTCCTGCTCCACAAGCCTGTAACCATGACTGAACTGCTGCCTGCACATTTCCCAGATTCTGACCTTATCCCTGTGGCCGCCCTCCTGGCAGCAGTGCCGCGGGACCAAGGCCCCACAGTGACACTGCTGGAATCCACTGACCAAGGCATTCCAGGAGAATATTTTGCATCTGAAGGAATCTCCTTCCCTTTGCCCTGGCCTGGGCAGGTCCTTCAGCCCCTTCTGTCCTCCTTTCTCCCTGGCAGTGGACAACATCCTCATCCCAGAGAACCGAGCCCACTTGTCCCCAGAAGTGCAGCTGAAGGAACTGCTGGAGAAATTGGACCTGGTGAGCGCCATGCGGTCTAGTGGGGCCCGGACCCGCCGAGTCCGCCTGCTGCGCCGGGAGATCAATGCTCTTCGGCAGAAGCTGGCGCAGCCGCCACCACCACAACCACCATCACTGAACAAGACTGTGTCCAGTGGAGAGCTCCCAGCAGGGCCCTGGGGGGATGTGGCTGTGCTGGAACAGGCCCCACAGGAGGAGCCAGAAGACAATGGGGACAGAGGTGAGAGACAATCACGGGCAGGCAAAGGGCTGGGGCTCGGGAAAGGGAGGGTTAAGCTGAAATCCCACTGTGGAAGCATCCTTCCTTAATTGTGACCCTAGTGGGCAAGCAAAAGCCCTGGGAAGGGTCACACTTTGATGCACACCTAGAGATGGTATTCAAAGTACTTAATCCATTGAGACCAAAATCCATCAGTCAGAGTAGATGTTAGCTGTTGTCCTGGAGGGGGCTCCTGAGGGCCACTGATTTGGATTTTCAGCTACTGGATTGTGAGCAGATTCAGGGAATTTCAGATACTGAGGTCCCGTGGCTGTTTACTAACAGTAAGAAGTATTTTGGTATGGCCGTATTGTACATACCAGTTAAATATTAGCTCAACTTACCCATCATGTAGAGAGGCTCTTGGAGCAGGTTAGATTATGGTGTAGTAGAATATAAAAGAAGAACCTTAAAGATGGTCTGGGTCTCATGGCTTTGACTCCAGCTGGCCAAATCTACAGGTCCATCCCAAGAAGGAAGACCTCATATTAAAAAGACGCTGGGGGAAGTGATTCTCTTACCTGAGTTGCTGTCCATCCTCTCCACTTCACTGGGGTCAGAATTGTCAACTCAGGAGGGCCTGTCATCCATACAGTCTAGAAAGTTGGAAGTTATCTTCAGAGGCAAAGGGGCCAAATTGCAGGGACTGGCCCATTCTGTGTTAGGTTGACGGAGAGTGGGGACATGGCCGAGGTCAGATTCAGCCCTTAGAGGGCTTCGTGTCCATTGTGACTTTTCCCAGCTCCCTGTGTGGCAGTCAGCATCCCATTTGTATCCATCCCCACTTTTGGGCTGAGGCAGTGCAGAGTCACGCCCAGTGGACCAGTTGCAACAGCTTCTAGAGGTTTCAAAAATTTCTAGGCTTCATGTTCCAGAAACTCAGATTAGGGAAATAGGAGCTGTCTTAAAAGTCTCAATTTGTAAAAGTTTCACGGTGGAGGTTGGACAGACATGTTTGGGAGCCACTGATTTAAATTCTTTGCTCTCATTTTTCCTATCTGTAAGCTTATTCTTTCTGCTTGTCCTGCTTGCTTCACTTGCATGGTATGAAACAAAATACATTGACAGATGGGAAAATATCTGGGTCTAGAGAGTTGTAGACCCTTAATTTGTGAGGTTAAGACTTACCTAATTATTGATTAATCAGAGGGCTTTGGGCTTTCTTGGGTGTGGGGGTTTATAACCCTATCTTCATCAGACTCAACTGGTGAAAGCTTTCTTTTTTTTTTAAAAGAATTCCATCTTTAGTGATTTGGTTTCAGTTTGTCTGAGGTGGGACCTCAACATTGGAATTTTTAAGAAACTTTCTAAGTGACTCTAATACATAGCCAGGGTTTAGAGCTACTAGTATATACAACGGAGAAGGCAATGGCACCCTACTCTAGTACTCTTGCCTGGAAAATCCCATGGACAGAGGAACCTGGTAGGCTGCAGTCAATGCGGTCGCTGAGAGCTGGACATGACTCAGTGACTTCACTTTCACCTTTCACTTTCATGCATTGGAGAAGGAAATAGCAACCCACTCCAGTGTTCTTGCCTGTAGAATCCCAGGGACGGGGGAGCCTGGTGGGCTACCGTCTATGGGGTCGCACAGAGTCAGACACGACTGAAGTGACTTAGCAGCAGTAGCAGCAGCAGCAGCATATACAAAACTTACTGCTGCTTCTGTTTAGTCGATAAGTCATGTCCATCTTTTTTGCAACCCCATGGACTGTAACCCAAGAATACTGGAGTGGGTTGCCATTTCCTTCTCTGGGGGATCTTCCCAACCCAGGGATTGGACCCGTGTCTCCTACTTGGCTGGCAGATTCTTTACCACTGAGCCACCTGGGAAGCCCATAGACACAGTTTAGTCCTACCTTTTCTTCACCTCAAATCTGAGAGCTGGGATGAGTCTCAAGTGTGCTAACGGTCTATGCTTCGGGCTCTTAGTTGTCAGTGTCATTATCTGACTTGTAGGGGCAGACTTTTTCTAAAATGTTCAAGCAGGTTCTCTTTTTCTCTAACAGATGACTCCAAAATGCCTCCCCCACCAACCCTGGAACCCACTGGACCTGCACCTTCCTTGTCTGAGCAAGAATCCCCTCCAGATCCCCCCACTCTGAAACCCATCAATGATAGCAAACCTCCAAGCCGATTCCTCAAGCCCAGAAAAGCGGAAGATGAGCTTTTGGAAAAATCACCTCTGCAGCTAGGGAGTGAGCCCTTGCAACGCTTGTTCAGTGACAATGGCATCAACAGAGTGTCCCTCGTGGCCCCCGACACATCCCCCACTGGCGCCCCGCTCAGTGGCGTGGGCCGGCGCACATCAGTCCTCTTCAAGAAAGCCAGAAACGGGGTTAAGCTCCAGAGGAGCCCAGACAGGGCCCTGGAGAATGGTGAGGACCATGGCACAGTGGACTCTCCCGTGTCTCCCGCCAGCATCGAGGAGGAACGACATTCCCGGAAGCGGCCAAGGAGCAGGAGCTGTAGTCAAAGCGAAGGAGAGAGGTCCCCCCAGCAGGAGGAAGAGACAGGTGACCTCGCCTCAGACTTCTCTCGCTCCTCTTATGCTCTCTTGCTTTGCTTGGCAGCCAACACCTCCCCAGTCAGCTGTGTCCGTAGTGGCCCCTGTGGATGCCAGTAGTAGCATTGAGGCTGGCTCCACAGTGCAGTTGGGCCTGGCGCATGAGCAGTGGCCTGGGGAAGCGGGCTTTGAGCAAGTGTTTTGAGAGAGCCAGCTTGTGTCTGGCCCTAAGGGCTCTCTTTGGCTCTTAGGGAAATACAAAGCTGTATGTGATAAAATGGTTCCTACCTTCATTTTAGTTCATTCATTTATCAGATATTTATATCAGGCATTATTGTAGGCACTACTGTGTGAGTGTGTGGGAAATCATTAAATAAAACAGATAAGTCCCTTGTAGAGGAGTTAGACTGAAAGCAAATAAGTAAATTGTATCTCACATTAGAAGTGGTAGAGAAAAGTCCAGCAGGGAAGGGGGACAGGGGATGCTAAGATAGTATTAGAGAGGATGGCCAGGGAAGGCTTTCTGAGGAGGTGACATTCGAGTAAAGATCTGAAGGAGCCAGAGGTGTGAGCTTTTGGGCTATCTGGGAAAGGGATGTTCCCCCAAAAATAGACCAGCAAGTGCACGGGCCCTGCATGTGGAAACATGCTTGTGTGTCTGAGAAACAAGAACCCGTGGCCACAGCACAATGAGCCAAGGGGTCATAGGAGATAGTATTCAGGGCTTGTCACCAAGGAGTCCTTAGTGCATGTCCAGCACAGGCTGCTCACTGAGAGGAATAAGTCATACTCGGGAGCAGCACTGAAGGAGTCCATGGCCTAGTGGGGAGACTAGATGGTGTCCTGAGGGCAGAGATGCCCCAGTGCTGGACAGTGTGTGGTTATGTGTCAGGGAATGAGAGCTGAGAGGGTTGAGAAGGCTTCATGAGGGGACAGTGCCTGAGCTGGCCCTGAGGTTGAGGACAGAGTNCTAAGTGACTCTAATACATAGCCAGGGTTTAGAGCTACTAGTATATACAACGGAGAAGGCAATGGCACCCTACTCTAGTACTCTTGCCTGGAAAATCCCATGGACAGAGGAACCTGGTAGGCTGCAGTCAATGCGGTCGCTGAGAGCTGGACATGACTCAGTGACTTCACTTTCACCTTTCACTTTCATGCATTGGAGAAGGAAATAGCAACCCACTCCAGTGTTCTTGCCTGTAGAATCCCAGGGACGGGGGAGCCTGGTGGGCTACCGTCTATGGGGTCGCACAGAGTCAGACACGACTGAAGTGACTTAGCAGCAGTAGCAGCAGCAGCAGCATATACAAAACTTACTGCTGCTTCTGTTTAGTCGATAAGTCATGTCCATCTTTTTTGCAACCCCATGGACTGTAACCCAAGAATACTGGAGTGGGTTGCCATTTCCTTCTCTGGGGGATCTTCCCAACCCAGGGATTGGACCCGTGTCTCCTACTTGGCTGGCAGATTCTTTACCACTGAGCCACCTGGGAAGCCCATAGACACAGTTTAGTCCTACCTTTTCTTCACCTCAAATCTGAGAGCTGGGATGAGTCTCAAGTGTGCTAACGGTCTATGCTTCGGGCTCTTAGTTGTCAGTGTCATTATCTGACTTGTAGGGGCAGACTTTTTCTAAAATGTTCAAGCAGGTTCTCTTTTTCTCTAACAGATGACTCCAAAATGCCTCCCCCACCAACCCTGGAACCCACTGGACCTGCACCTTCCTTGTCTGAGCAAGAATCCCCTCCAGATCCCCCCACTCTGAAACCCATCAATGATAGCAAACCTCCAAGCCGATTCCTCAAGCCCAGAAAAGCGGAAGATGAGCTTTTGGAAAAATCACCTCTGCAGCTAGGGAGTGAGCCCTTGCAACGCTTGTTCAGTGACAATGGCATCAACAGAGTGTCCCTCGTGGCCCCCGACACATCCCCCACTGGCGCCCCGCTCAGTGGCGTGGGCCGGCGCACATCAGTCCTCTTCAAGAAAGCCAGAAACGGGGTTAAGCTCCAGAGGAGCCCAGACAGGGCCCTGGAGAATGGTGAGGACCATGGCACAGTGGACTCTCCCGTGTCTCCCGCCAGCATCGAGGAGGAACGACATTCCCGGAAGCGGCCAAGGAGCAGGAGCTGTAGTCAAAGCGAAGGAGAGAGGTCCCCCCAGCAGGAGGAAGAGACAGGTGACCTCGCCTCAGACTTCTCTCGCTCCTCTTATGCTCTCTTGCTTTGCTTGGCAGCCAACACCTCCCCAGTCAGCTGTGTCCGTAGTGGCCCCTGTGGATGCCAGTAGTAGCATTGAGGCTGGCTCCACAGTGCAGTTGGGCCTGGCGCATGAGCAGTGGCCTGGGGAAGCGGGCTTTGAGCAAGTGTTTTGAGAGAGCCAGCTTGTGTCTGGCCCTAAGGGCTCTCTTTGGCTCTTAGGGAAATACAAAGCTGTATGTGATAAAATGGTTCCTACCTTCATTTTAGTTCATTCATTTATCAGATATTTATATCAGGCATTATTGTAGGCACTACTGTGTGAGTGTGTGGGAAATCATTAAATAAAACAGATAAGTCCCTTGTAGAGGAGTTAGACTGAAAGCAAATGAGTAAATTGTATCTCACATTAGAAGTGGTAGAGAAAAGTCCAGCAGGGAAGGGGGACAGGGGATGCTAAGATAGTATTAGAGAGGATGGCCAGGGAAGGCTTTCTGAGGAGGTGACATTCGAGTAAAGATCTGAAGGAGCCAGAGGTGTGAGCTTTTGGGCTATCTGGGAAAGGGATGTTCCCCCAAAAATAGACCAGCAAGTGCACGGGCCCTGCATGTGGAAACATGCTTGTGTGTCTGAGAAACAAGAACCCGTGGCCACAGCACAATGAGCCAAGGGGTCATAGGAGATAGTATTCAGGGCTTGTCACCAAGGAGTCCTTAGTGCATGTCCAGCACAGGCTGCTCACTGAGAGGAATAAGTCATACTCGGGAGCAGCACTGAAGGAGTCCATGGCCTAGTGGGGAGACTAGATGGTGTCCTGAGGGCAGAGATGCCCCAGTGCTGGACAGTGTGTGGTTATGTGTCAGGGAATGAGAGCTGAGAGGGTTGAGAAGGCTTCATGAGGGGACAGTGCCTGAGCTGGCCCTGAGGTTGAGGACAGAGTCAAAAGCAGCAAAGGCCTCAGGCCATGGTATGTGGAACCAAGGACAGAGTGCCTGTGAGGAACAGTTTGGAGAAGGGCTTCCTGGAGTGTCAGGAACCAACACACTGGGCGAGGTGGGCCTGAACATGCAGGGTCTCCGTTACCAGACAGAGCAGTTTAGTCCCAGTGGGATTTGGAAGCCCAGCTCACTTGGCAGGGAGGGGCCTGCCCTGGGTTTTGCTTCTCATGTCTTGTTATGTGGTGGGTTTGGACTGTGTGGTTAACACATGCTTTTCTCTGTTTTGCTTGCTTCCTGCCTAACACTTTGTTTCGAGCACTACCTTCCCTTCCCATCTGGCCCAAGCTTGCCTGTATTAGAGCAGGAGGATGGTATATAGAGTCAGGAACTTGAGCCTGAAATAGGGTGTGTGTGTATGTATGTATGTATGAACTTGAGCCTATATAGAGTCAGGAACTTGAGCCTGAAGTAGCATGTGTGTGTCTGTGTGTGTGACTTGAGGCTGAAGTAGGCTGTGTGTGTGTGTGTGTGTGGAACTTGAGTCTGAAGTAGGCTGTGTGTGTGTGTGTGTGTGTGTGTCAGTGTGTGTCATGAACTGGAGCCTGAAGTAGGCTTTGTGTGTGTCTGTGTGGAACTTGAGCTTGAAGTAGGCTGTGTGTGTGTTTGTTGGGAACTTGAGCCAAAAACTTGAGCCTGAAGTAGGCTGTGTGTATGGTATGTGTGTGTGTCAGGAACTTGAGCCTGAAGTAGGCTGTGTGTGTGTCATGAACTGGAGCCTGAAGTAGGCTTTGTGTGTGTCTGTGTGGAACTTGAGCTTGAAGTAGGCTGTGTGTGTGTGTGTGTTGGGAACTTGAGCCAGAAACTTGAGCCTGAAGTAGGCTGTGTGTGTGGGGGTCAGGAACTTGAGCCTGAAGTAGGCTGTGTGTATGCGCTAAGTTGCTTCAGTCGTTGTGTCCCACAAGGCTCCTCTATCCATGTGATTTTCCAGGCAGGAATACTGCCTGGAGTGGGTTGCTTGCCCTCTTCCAGATCTTCCAACCCAGGGATCGAACTGGCGTCTTTTAAGTCTCCTGGATTGGCAGGCAGTTTCTTTACCACTATGCCACCTGGGAAGCCCCGAAGTTAATTAGGCAGACTTGAGTTCAAATCCCATCTTCTTGCCAGCTGGGTATCCTGGGGCATATCAGTTAACCTCTCTGATTCTATTCCTTATTTCTGACATGAGGCTAGTGATACATCCTTTGCAGGGCTTTAAGGATTGGAAGCAGCCTATATAAAGCACTTGGTATATAGCGGTAGATGGTAGCAGTTATTGTTGTCATCTGTTGAGCTATATCAGGCGCAGCCAAACAGCACTGTGCACTAAAAATGAAAGATCCTGCCATAGGGAAATAGATCTGGATACAAGGCTCATGCAGCCTAAGGGCCCACTGCTTGGGGCTAAAGTCTGTTTCTCTTCCACTGTCTCAGCTACCTGGTGCCTAGGAATATTTTTGCACAGCCTTAGTGGAGTCTCACAAAAGCAGGTGTTGATCCTTTACAAATGAGGCACAGCTGGCTTTCGTGATTTAAATTGAGGTGATAATGTTAGAGTCAGAGCCAGGTTAGGGTGTGGATGTGTTGGCTCAGACACCTGCTCTCACAGGTATGACTTGTTTTCTGGCTGAGGTATATGTGACTTTGAGCTCTTGAGCACTTGGCTCAAGACTTGTAGGATTCTGGATTGTGGTTGGGAATTGGATAGGTAGATAGAGAGTTGAAGATTTCAGAGCAGATGAAAGTTATGCCCCTGGGATGATCAGTCTTCATTTGCCTCTGAAGGGCTTCCTGCTATAAACAGACTTTCTCTTATTCATACTTAATAGCATCCTCTATAAGAAAAAAATATTGCCTTCACTTTAGGAAAGGAAAAGCCAAGGCTTAAATAGGGAAAGGGACCCATATTTCAGAGCCCAGCGTAGAACCCAGGGAATCTTGACTCTCCGTCCTGGGAAAGTCTCATCTCTCTGGATCTGCTGAAAAGTTTCCCCCATCTTCAACTTTGACTAGCTCTGCTAGATATCTCAGGGTGTGGCTGACACAGCCCTTATCCAGTCCCAGGCTCCCCTGACACCATCCCCAAAGAATGAAGCTGGTTGTTGCCAGCCATGTGATGGATATGGTGTGTGTCTGTTTATCTGAAGAGGCAAGGTGGGTGGGCTCCCCAAGAGGCAGAGCAGACTCCCCGATAATTGAGGCTTGAAATTAGAAGCAGATTCAGGGTCTTGTGAGCCAGCCAGAGTGAGGAGGTCTTGGTATTTCCCACTGGAGTCAAGTGACAGTAACTAGAATGAGTTGTGGGCTGTTTTCCTTCAAGAATACCCAGAAGGATGGGAAGGAAAATGCAGTGTCTGCTTCTTGTGCTACCCACCGTCTCCCCCCAACTTCATCAGGTTCTCTCCACCACCCGAGACCCATTTCCCTAGAGAAGGGGCCTGCTGGCCTCTCCACCCCTCCTCCCCGAGCCCTCCCAAGGCAGCTGCCTCACACTGTGGCGTGTCAGGGGTTGGGAGTTTCTGCACTCAGGCTCACTCTGTGTGTCCTTGGCAGGCGTGACCAATGGCTTTGGAAAACACACCGAAAGTGGATCTGACTCAGAATGTAGTTTGGGTCTCGGCAGTGGACTGGCCTTTGAAGCTTGCAGGTAAGAGCCCTTGTCCCAGAGCTTTGCCGGCAGCTCTGGTACCTCTCCGTTTAATTTCCTTTCAGCTGCAGATTGAACCTCCTCCTGCTGATCTCAGTTTTTTCCTTTCCCTACCCCTGCTATTTCCTCAGGCCGCTTGTCTGTGATTCTGGTAGCTCCTAGGGAACGCCATGACCCTTGACTGTCAGGCCTGATCTGACTGCAGGGGAGGAGTGGGGCTCATGCTTCACAGGGTTTGTAGAGCTGAATGGGCTCCAGGGGGTGGGGCCAGCCAAGACTGTGTTGCCCAGGGAAGCTGGCATTTGAGCCAGTTCCCACCCACTCCCCAGCCCATAGATAACCCAGTTATAGATGGTTTTGTCCTTTCCTTTTTGGGGTGACATAGCAATGGCCTCTTTAGAAGTGTGGTGTGGGAGTAAGAAATGAGCAGATAAGGTTGGTGTTGACTTTATTCTGACAGAGGCCCTAGCTCTTCTATCCTTGATCTGGGAAGGGGTGGGTTTCTTTTCCCATTCTTTCACCTAAAGGGAGGATATCTGAGAGCAGAACCTTCAAGTATCTTCCAAGTCTAAGAGTTTACTGAATCTCTGCTCTGTGTTGTGTCCTCTTCAAGATACCAGGGAGTGTGGGACTCTTGGAAATGGGAGACTCTTGGTGCCACAAAGGGAAAATGATTTATCCTGAAGGCTGACCTCGTGGTTCCTCCACATGGTGACTGGATGGATCCTGATTGCAGAGCAGGGGAAGGAGTTGCAGGACAGCACCAGAAAACTCTTTGTCTTTGTTTGAATTGCCTCCAAGGCAGGCTGGGTGTAGGTTCTGTTGGGTTCTCGCTTTACCCTGGCGCTGCCCCTTGGACCTGGGCTGCTCCCGCACCATAGCAAGGCCCAGCTTTCAGTGGCTTTGAGATTTTCCCCACAAAGCCTCAGATATGTCCTAGCTTTCTCTTTGTTGCAGTCCTAGAGTAAAAAGGGGAGTGGATGGGTAAACACACTTACTAGGCATAGAGAAGAGGCAGAGGTTTCAGAATCTTACAGGATGCTACTAGCCTGGTCCTGGGTTGAAATTCCTGACTCCTTTCAAAGACAGGGTGCCTAGAAACAGTTTGTTGGGGGTAGGAGTGGGGTTATCACACTGTCCGCGCATAGCCCATGACTAAAAGTAGAAGGTTTATTGGGCTCTTCTCTCCACAAAGGGCACTCTTCCCAGCTGTGAGCCAGAGGAGCAAGCCAGGCCAGGCTCTGGCTAGCCTGCCTGTTCACACTGCTTGCCTTTCTGCAGAGCTTGCCAAAGCCACCAGTATCTCTGGGTTCCTGCTTACTGTGGAAACAATGTCCTTGGAAGGCACTTCCTCTTTAACTCAGTGGTTCTCAGTAGAATTTCAGGTTTTGAAACAGGAGATTTAGAACTTAAACCACAGAATTTTTTCTTTCTTTCTTTCTCTCTCTCTCCCTCCCTTCTCTCCTCCCTCCTTAACACTGTGGTGGTAAGTACATAAAGGAAGATTTTCCTTATTAATTAGACTGGAATCATATGATTGCAGGATAAAGAACCTTGAAAGAATTTCTGGTTACTAATCCCGTCCCCTTCCCCTCCTGTCTCTGGGTTTATCTTTTCTAATGATTTTCTGAGCAGGTTGGAGCTGCTCTCTTTTCTATGGGTCATTTGCTCAATTATTAATTGAGCCAGGCACTGTTCTAAGCCCTGATAAGATGTCTGTTCTTATGGAGTTTATCTTCTAGAAAGGAGAAATAAATATTAAACCAGTAAACAAAATACTTATAGATTGGGCTGTCTGCTTAGGCTTGGGTAACTTGGAAAGTGGGTTAAAATGCCAGCCATGATTGAGTCACTTGTGCTTTTTTCTGTGAAACAAGAAAATAGGGCTCCAGTTTTGGTGTTGTATCCTATCCCATTGAGCTCTTCTTCCTATAGCATAGCATTAGTGTAGTGAGTGAAGTCGCTCAGTCGTGTCCGACTCTTTGCGACCCCATGGACTGTAGCCTACCAGGCTCCTCCATCTGTGGGATTCTCCAGGCAAGAGTACTGGAATGGGTTGCCATTTCCTTCTCCAGTATAGCATTAGTAATTTATACTATTAAAGTGAGACATTAAAATTTAGTGCCTTTTATATAATAATATTTGGGGTCCCCAGGTGGCTCAGTAATAAAGAATCGACCTGCCAATACAGGAGGTGCAGGAAACTTCGGTTCCATCCCTGGGTAGAGAAGATCCTCTGGGGGAGGAAATGGCAACCCACTCCAGCATTCTTGCCTGGAGAATCCTATGGAGTCTGATGCATGGAGTCACAAAGAGTTGGATACGACTTAGCGGCTGAGCCTGCACATACAACAAAATTTACTGTATACCTGCTATTTATTGAGTACTTAGCGTGTGCTGCACTGAGTGCTTTCTGTATATTAACCCATTAAATCCTCATACTATCACATGGGGAACACAAGCCTCAGAAAGGCTAACTGACTTGCTCAGGGTAACAGAATGAATGAGTAGAAGAGTCAGATTCTGAACCCAGGTAGTCTGGCTCCAGAGTTTCTCTCATAGCCACTTGGTTGCAACCTCCTCTGTTGTATTTGGAGATGTCTCCCCAAATCCATGATGTAAACTCGGAGAGGCTTTCCTAATAGAACTGCCATTTCTTACATTTTTATGGGGACTCAGATTCTCTAAGCCCAGTGACAGATTTTTGTAGGGTGCATGGGAACTGAATCCTGAATATGAGCTGGGTGCTCTTTTGTTTTTTCCCCCAACAGGTCCTGACCAGCAGGAAGAAAGCTCCCAACCTGCTAGTTAGTGAAGGATTGTGATTGATTAGGTTCTGGTTGTGCTGGGTTTTCTGGGTAAGACCGTGATAAAGTCAGTTATGATTCAGTAAAACAGGAGCACTCTACTCTCCAACCAGTCTTAACCTCAACCTCTTCTTATCCTACTAGAGATTTCTTAGCATTTCTGCTCTGCTACAGATTGTTGGCCTGTCTTTTAAGCATTTTTGTTATTGGAATAATTATATAGCAGTAACTGGAGAAGGCAATGGCAACCCACTCCAGTGTTCTTGCCTGGAGAATCCCAGGGATGGCAGAGCCTGGTGGGCTGCCGTCTATGGGGTCACACAGAGCCGGACATGACTGAAGCGACTTAGCAGCAGCAGCATATAAGCAGTAACAGTTTTTAAAGTTTGATTGGAAAAAAAAAGCCATAGCCACATCATTCTTGCCCAAAGGCTGCTAACTATGGTGGTACATTAGAAATTGCATTGGAAGCAGTTTGNGCCGGACATAACTGAAGCGACTTAGCAGCAGCAGCATATAAGCAGTAACAGTTTTTAAAGTTTGATTGGAAAAAAAAAGCCATAGCCACATCATTCTTGCCCAAAGGCTGCTAACTATGGTGGTACATTAGAAATTGCATTGGAAGCAGTTTGAAAATACTAGTGCCTATGTGCCTATCATTATTCTTGTATTACTGGTCTCATTTTTGCCTATTACCATCTAGTCTTTATCTAATATATGATTTTTTTCTCCTTGCAATAACTGTATTAAGAAAAAAAACCCATCTTCTTGCTTGTTAAAAAAAATCCATCTCTGTCTAAGAAAAACTTCACACACATAAAGTAGAAGTGAGAAGTAGATTGTTTTTCCAATTTAAAAATGTCTTTCCTAATTAAGGAAGTAAGGCATGTCCATTATAGAAAATTTGGGAATGAGGCAGATTTTTGTGCCTCAAAAAGAAATTGGTTTCTTAGACAAGCTGTGTGAACCACAGAGTAAAGGATTCTGGGCGGATATGAGAACAGGCCCTCCTCTTGGCCAGACTGCTTAGACTGTGGAAGGATTGACAAGTGCCTGAGGTGATCTACCCTCTGGGTGAAATCCAATACCCCTGGGCGGGGGAGCAGGCTTTGCTTTCCAAGTTCAGCTTTCCAAGTTCAGTCCTTCCACACGGATGAAATGTTTCCTTAAGCCTCGTGGGAACATTTTGGTCAGAAGTATGTCGTGGCTTTGTGTGAATTTTTAGGGGAAGGCGAGAAACCATTCTTCTTGAAGAGTTGTCGCAACTCTGCCCCTGGCAGAGATGGGACAGCAGAGGTGGATGTGTTAGTCATTTAAACTGCTCATTTCACTCCCCTTTCCCTCCCTATATGCAGTGGTCGGACACCTCCCAAACGCAGCCGAGGGAAGCCAGCCCTGTCTCGAGTACCCTTCCTGGAAGGTGTGAATGGAGACTCCGACTACAACAGCTCAGGTAAGGAGTGCTGTACAGGTGCATCTGGGAGAGCCAGGCCTTCCGAAGACCCGGGGACACTGGGCAGGGAGATGTCCCCTTCCTCTTAAATAATTCATCTTATTTTGAATAAGTGACACATGCTTTGGTGAAAAAAAGATAGAACAAGCCAGTGTTTAGTGGTTTCTTTTGTGTCTTTCCAGATGTAATCCATACGTACACAAGCCAAAAACTTGTACACGTGTTCAAGAGTGAGCAGGGAAGCCTAACATGCACATTCCTCTAAATCATGCCTTTTTTCGGTTAATAATATATCTTGGAGATTTGTCTGTGCTTTTTATTGGCTGCCTGATGCCCCACTACATGGGAGTGCTGTCGCGTATTCAGCCGGCCCTCTGCAGATGGACATTTAGATTGTTTTCATGTAGTTGTCATAGTCAGTGTTGCAGTGAGCAACCAGGTACAAAGCTCATTTTGTATCCCGGGGGAGTATATCTACAGATATACTCTTGCTGTGTTGAAGGAAGTATGCATTTGTGTTCTTGACAGATATTTCCAGTCTGCTCCATGTTACTGAATTTCACACATAACCTTGCAATTTCATGTGATCCAGTACTTCCACCCCTCTCCCCATGAGTGAGTCTATTCCAGCAGGTCCAAACAGAAAAGAGCTTGGATGTTATCTCCTGGGCCTGAGGGAGTGAAGGGCAGGGTGGAGCCAAAGGAGAGGACTGGGTGGTGCTCAGGTGGGGCAGGTGCAGGGCAGCTGTCCTCTGAGCACAGCTGTGTCCAGCCGTCCCGTGGAGGGCGCGCACTCTGGATGTCCCGTCTTTGAAGCTTCCATCTAACATACAGGCTTCAGGGCTTCTCTTCCCCTATTTCCTATTCCCAACTGCTTTATTTTCCCTTAGCATCCATTTCTTTTTTCATATGTGTGTTGATGAATGTATGCCTGCATATTTCCTTGCTGTCTGACTGTCAGTGCCTAGAAGGCAGGGCTCATGTCTGGATTAACTTGTACAGCATCTAATGCATAACTGGGAATGGATTTGGCACGTACTTTGTGCTTCTGGTAGTGATATTTTATTCTTATTTTAAGAACCATGTAATTATTAAAATGATGCCAAAGGAGATTTAAAAAGGAAACCAACCTTTCACTGTTCCATCACCTTAACACCATTGTCTTCATTTCTCTACATTGCCTTCCATTTATTTTAGGCACATTTTTAACAGAATGCTAAAGCAGAACTCATGCTCTTTCATATTTTGCTTTTTTCAATGTTAACTTTCCAATCAATGTATTATAATTTACGTACTTGTTTCATTGTTAGACATTTGGTTATTTCCAACTTTTAACACCATACATAAAGCAGTGAACCCATATTTTTGTCCAAATGTCTCTCAGTCATTTTAAAAGTTATTTTTCTAAGAACAAATTCCCAGGGAAAGCATTTACTGGAACAGATGGTTCATGGTTTTTTATGGCTCTTGAGACTTGCCACCGGATTGTGTTGTGAAAGGATTAGACTGGTCCGCAGTTTCCTCAGCAGTATATGATTGCACCAGTGTCCACGCAGCCTGCCTCTTCAGTCATGCTGGATTTTATCTTTTTTGTGGTTATTGCTATCGATTCAGTAGGTAGAAAATAAGACCTCATTACCAGTGATACATTTTATAAAAAATTATAAACATGGGAGGTAATGTTTCCTTAGGAACATAATTTCTACTCTGTGGAATTTGGGCGTTTTTCCTTAGTTGAGTGTGGTCCCCTCACCATTGCTAGTTTATAGGCTGGGAAGGGGAAGGGAGGTTCCTCTTTGTGTTCAGAGATGTTTGTGAAGGAACCATTGTGTGCGAGTGCATGAGGTGCAGAACAAAGAAAGCTGAAGACGTGTGCCTGCCCCAGGACCTGTGCAAGATTCTGACAAAAGAGGCACAGAGAGAACCTCTGCTGAGTGCTATACAGCAAGGGGACCTGTAGCTCTATCAGAAAAGAACTCATTTAGCAGGTAGTTTTTCTGGGATGTTTGTCCTAGGCATCTTTTTCCATGAAGCTGTCATCTGGAGGCCCACCAGTCAGGGAGGCCCAGAGAGCAGTCTGTGGCTTTGCCAAGCTGCCTTATAGTCTGTATTCCTGGTAACGAAGTAGTTATATTTTTTCAAGGAACATCAACCTAGAGTTTTATTTTTAGAGGTCAGCGAACTGTAACCTGTTGCCTGTTGGTTCACTTGGTAAAAATCTGCCTGCAGTACGGGAGGCCCAGGTTCAATCTCTGGATTGGGAAGATTCCCTGGAGAAGGAAATGGCAACCCACTCCAGCATTCTTGCCTGGAGAATTCTATGGACAGAGGAGCCTGGTGGGCTACAGTTCATGGAGTCGCAAAGAGTTGGATGCGACTGAGTGACTAACGCTTTCACTTTCATGAGCTAAGAGTGGTTTTTACATTTTCTTCAAATGATTGAAAATCAAAAGAAGAATGATATTAATATTTTGTAATACAAAAATTTATACAAAATTCAAATTTCAGTGTCCAGAAATTGTTTTATGGGGACACAACAGTGCTCATTCATTTAGGAATTACCTGTGAGCGCTTTCATGATACAACAGCAGAGTTGAGTAGCTGCAATGGAGACATGTAGCACATAAAACCTAAAATATGTACTATTTGACCTTTTAAAGAACAAGTTTGCTGACCCCTAATCTAGTCTTAAGAACTCAGGAGAGGGTTGGGAAGAGGAAGGGTGGAGGGGATGTTGTTGACTCATTCCTGGACTGCTCCAGGCAAATGGAGGCCCCGGGCAGGCCTCCTGGGCGCTATTCCAAGCCCCCCTGTCTCCTCCCCTCCCCAACCCCCAGGCAGAAGCCTCCTGATGCCCTTTGAAGACCGTGGAGACCTGGAGCCCCTGGAGCTGGTGTGGGCCAAGTGCCGAGGTTACCCCTCCTACCCTGCCTTGGTGAGTCTGCCCTTCCCTTCTCCTCCCTCCCCTGGGGGATTCTGGCCCCTACCTTGCCTTGAGGGCTTATCTGATTGCATCAAGCCAGCAGAGGAGTCAGGGTGCCTTTAGCTGCAGAAGGGAGGGAGGTTTAATCCCAGGCTGGGTGGGTCACACCAGCTAGGTTTAGGGTACTTAAAATAGGTTACAGTATGCAGACATAGGCTAGGGCTCTTAGAGTTTTAATAGAATATATTTATTTGCTAAATGGAAAAATTATTATTATGCATAAAAGTTATATGTGCTCATTGTAGAGAATTGTAAAATCTGCTAATAAGGCTTAGCTGTTTGGCTAAACATCTGTTATGCTAAGTCCTTGAAATATGGAGAAAGGTATGATTATTCTTATTTTGTAGGAGAAAACACTGAAGATCTGTTACCCATGGTCATCTAGCTTTCAAGTGGCAGGGTTGGAATTTGACAATGTGTGATGTCAAAGCCTGTGTTTCGAGCCACTGAGTTCAAAGTCACCCACAGTCCCATCAGTTCAGAGATTACCTCTTGATGTATACCCTCAGCCCTGATTTTTTTTGTTGTTTAATGCATAAATATTAGACCATGTGCTGTTCAAACCTTCCCTTCATTCAACAGCATACCATGCACGTGCATGTCTCATGCCATCAGACATTCTTCATCAGCATCACTGTCATGTCTGTGTCATCTTCAGCTGTATGCATGTACCTTATTTTAACCATTCTCTTGTTAGTCATTTAGATCATTTTGGATGTTTCACTATAACAAATAGCTAGCAGTAAGCATCATTGTAGTTTAACATTTGTGTACATCTGTGATTATTTCTTTACAGTGAAGAAGTCTTAGGAACGTCTTCTTTGGGGCATATGCAAAATTCTGATGCAGGTTGCCAAGTTGCTCCTTAGAAAGTTAGGGGCAACCCCAGTTTATATGGGGCTTCCCTGGTGGCTCAGCAGAGAATCTGCGTGCAATACGGGGGACCCAGGTTCAATACCCTGGAGAAGGGAATGGCTACCCAACTCCAGTATTCTTGCCTGGAGAATCTCATGAGCAGAGCAGTCTGGTGGGCTACAGTCCATGGGGTCACAAAGAGTTGGATACAACTGAGCGACTAACACTTTAAGTTTCCAGTTTATACTCCCACCAATAGTAGCTAAAAATTCTATTTTTACCACCTTGATTGGGAAGGTCATATCCATCTGGCCCTGGTAAATACTGATTCTAACCTTTGAGACAGCAGAATCATCTCAGGGAATTTTTTAAACAATGCAGATACTGAGGCCCCATCTCAAAAGTACCATATTAGACTCTGAAACCAGACCCAACTGTGAATATTTTTTTAAAAAACTTCCCCAATGATCTGTAGTGGGAGCTGAGAACCACTCTGCCAGCCTATGTGTGCACACAAAGCTCTGAGCCTCTCCTTGCTCATTTGTGTCTATAGCTCTTTCTGGTCTCAAAGCAGCTTCTTCAGGTAAAGAGTGCAATAACTCTGATCTTTTTTCTACTTGTGAGGAAACTGTAGCTTCCAGAGGTTATACCACTTGCTGGAGTCATATCAGAACCCATGCTGCCAGCCTCCCCCACTCCTTAGCAGGGGCTAAGTGTGGAGGGAAATCCACACTGCGACCCAGCGCTGGGGAGGTTGGGCCTGGGGCTGCCTTCACAGGCTCTGCCCTCTGCTCTCGGTGAGACCCCCAGATTACTTGTTGAAGAAGAGGTTAAGGCTATGCAGGTTTGGTTTTATCTTTTTAAATCTCCCAAAACAAAGAAGTCAGTCTAAAACTAGTCTCATTTTTTCCTTTTCAATTATCTTCTTAATTGTAATTTTCTTTTGCAATTAAATTCAGCCACCACCTGAACACAACCTCTGTTTTTATTTTGGTTTATATGCTCCCAGTCATTTTCCTCTATGTACTTAAATATGTACTTGCACAAATAGTGACCATGGTTTTTAATTTTCTGGGGCTCTTGTTCTTTAAAAATTACATATCTACCTTTTTCCCCTCCCCCTGCCCTGAGCCCACTCCCCTCCAAGCCTTGATCCCGGTACCCCCGGTACCGCGGTGGGGCGGGACCGAGAACCCCCCCACCTCCCGCTCCAAGCCCAGACCCCCCAGGGATGCTTCGGGCCCCTTGGAGCTGCTTACCTGGGGCCGCGGCACCAGTAGCCGGCACTGCGCGGCTCCTCCTCGCCTCCGCCCTCCTTCTCCGCTTCTCCTGCGGACTCTGTCCTGGAGGCCGAGCTTTGAGACCGGCCGGGCTGCAGCTGCCTTCCCCGCCGCCACCTCGGCCGCCGCTGCCGCAGACAGAGGACGCCCAAGTGGCGGCTGGAAGCCCGTAAACAGCACAAGCTTTCTAACTCTGAAGACTGGTAAATTTAGGCTGTGAGATGTACCATGAATTCGAAAATCAACTCCTCATGCCAGGAGCCGATTGCCCCAAATTCTTTCAAGTGAGAAGACAGGGACCGCTAGCTGAAATACCTGTTCAGTTTAGTGGTGTGAGCACGCATAAGGATATANTTTAGGCTGTGAGATGTACCATGAATTCGAAAATCAACTCCTCATGCCAGGAGCCGATTGCCCCAAATTCTTTCAAGTGAGAAGACAGGGACCGCTAGCTGAAATACCTGTTCAGTTTAGTGGTGTGAGCACGCATAAGGATATAGAGCATAAGTTCCCAAAGTAAAACAACTCCGACTCTGCCCATCCCACTCTGCCAATCCAAGAGACCAGGACATCTGGCATCACTCTTAAAATGAAATCTAAAGAACTGACAATAAGAAGGAAGGAATGAAAACAAGATGCTACAAGTTTATGTCTATAAGTCCACCTTGGGCTGAGAAGTTGTCTCAGGCAGGAAAAGGTACCATGTGTACAGCACTGACTCTGAAAGGTGAGGTGAGAGAAGAAACAGCAAGTCTGAAACCTGGAGACAGGACACGGCGGCTGCTCTGGAACCAAGTCCGTGAGAGCTGGGTAGCCATGGGATGCGTCTCGTGTGTGGGACTTGGGTAAAGCACGAAGAGGTGAATGTGCTCCACTTTTATTTCTTTTGACCCCAATTCTCAGAAGTCAGTCTGTATTTCAACTAATATAATAAGGCCATATTTGACCAGAATAATTAAGAAAAGTACCAAAATATTCTTAAATTTAATTATTAAATACTTACGAAATTATGCTAAAAAAATTACATATCTACATTATAGAAGCTTTTATAGACAATCAACACAAACCTCCAGCATCCTGACATATCATCTATAAGCATTTTGTATTGTTCCTTCTATTTATTGTTTGTTTATTATAGCTATAAAAATAGTGGGTGTACACATTTATTATGTAATATGTTAAATGTTATCATAAACTTTATTTCCATGTTATTTTACATCTGCATAACATTTGAGTGTGTGTGGCCCATTATTTATTATTTTGGAGTACATTTGCCTCTGTCTTCTTTAAAAAGAGAGGCGACCTCTCCTTAAGAGGGAGACTTGCCCATCTTGTTTCTGCCCTTGGAGGGGACATTTTTCACAGTCTGCCCCCAGTTTCCCAGCCAGGCACTAGCCCCACTGTTGGTGATTGAGGAAGCTCAGGAGGGCTTGTCTGGTGGTTCCCATTAGGACCTTTAGCATCAGTCCCAGGAGGGACAGACAGGCTGGGAGTTAAGAGTTTTTATCAAATCACACAGCTGGGGGCAGGGTAGGGGTGGTTCTTCCTTAGAGTAAACTCTTAACCAGGGCACCTGCTTTTAGCTGCTTATCTTGAGACAGATGTAAGGAAGCTGGCAGACACCCAGAAGTAAATAGAGCAATTTATTATTATGAGAAGAGGCCCCCTGGGACAGGGTATAGGAATTATGATTTTTCCATCTCTGGGGAAAGCTGCTTCCTCGGTAAGTTTCCAAGTCTCCCTGGCCTTGGTGCACAGAGACTATCAGCCATAGCAGGGGCTGTGCAAGAGTCGGTGGGCAGTCGAGCCCCAAGTCCAGGTGCCTGGTTTTTGTCCCAGCCAGCTGCATCCTTCTGTGCTTGGCATTTTCCTCTGTAGGCAGCAGACTTCTCAGCATTAACAAGAGAATGAAATAAGATGATATGTGAGTAATTAGGAGCTTCAGTAACATTGTCAGTACTCCATAGACTGGTGAGTTATTGTTGTGTTGATGCCACCAGGCATTTCGCTGAGCCCCTGCCTCTGTGGAGCATGCAGCCTCAAGGACTGATTCTTCCAGTGGCCCTTGTTTCCAGCCACATCATTCTCCCCTCTCCAGCAGCCCTCCAAGCTCAGTCTCTTGGCTTCTCTCTAATCTTACCATGGGATGTTAAAGTTGTATCTGGTCTACACACCAGAAGGATAATAGACAGGAAGGTGGTGGGTAACCAGAAGATATGTTTAGGTGAAACTAAGGGGATGGACCCTCTAGCTGAGGCAAAACCTTTTTTCACAGCCATGGTGTCTAGGAAGGCCCCTGAGAGTTTGAAATGAATTATACAGGTTCTAAAGGGAAATTGGCAGGGAAATAAACAACCTCTCTCCCCTAAGGGACATTGGGAGGAACGGGTTTATCTGTCTGACCTGGACATCAGAGAGAGTCCACTCACTTCTGATAATCCCTGACCTTGGCTTCCCAGAACTTCTCTTTCAGCTTTGGGGCCTGACAGTTGATGGAGCAAGCTTTCTTTTTGGAAAGAGCTGAAGGATTAGGATGGTGTCTGGGGAAATGGAGTCGAGATTTATGTTTGGGGTACTGAGGGTCACTGGAAGAGGTCAGCCCCTCCCTCACTGAGTCAGGCAGGGCCAGTCCCCTGCATAGCTCTGGTGTAGGGTGGCTCAGTGCTCAGTCCTGCAGCAGGCTGCACAGTTCACCCCGTCTGCCCCTTGCTGAATCCTCTCCCCTCTGCTTTCAGATCATCGACCCCAAGATGCCCCGGGAGGGCCTCCTGCACAATGGTGTCCCCATCCCTGTTCCCCCGCTGGATGTGCTGAAGCTGGGCGAGCAGAAACAGGCCGAGGCTGGAGAGAAGCTCTTCCTTGTCCTCTTCTTTGACAACAAACGCACCTGGTGAGTGTGTGCTGCTGCTGGAAGGGTGCGCCAGGATGCAGGCTGGGGAGCCTGACTGGGTGCTGTTCTAGTGCTGACGTGCTGGGGGTACACAGGGCTGTGGACTCAGCCACTCTGCCTCTGTGCTCAGTTGAAAGCAAAAGGTTACCTGCCAGCAGCTAGTCTCTGCGTTTGCCGTGGTAGTAGTAATTTAGTGTTAGGAATAACAGTGATGAATAGTGTTAATGGTAACTGAGGAGTTTGGTATATCAGTCTCTGAGAAGTACTCTGAGATGGAGATTTGTGTTAGGAGGCTTCTTGGGAAGATCTGTGGGCATGAAGGGTGAGGAGTGCAGCCCTAGGCAGAGGAAGCAGTTGAACTGCAGTGTACTTGCTGCAGAGGCCACAGCTGATCTGTTTGAGCTCATTAGATATGTTAGAAATGGGGGCTGTGCCCCAGCACCCCAACATCAACCAGGCCTTGAATGCTGGCTCTCCCTGGTGGGGGTGATTCCTGGAGAGAGACTCACTTGAGAGCCTATAATCTGCCACTGCTCCCAGTGGCTACGGGAATGCGTGTCTCAGTCCTGGGTGGGTGGGGAGTTGTGGGAAGTGCAGAACGCACTCCAAGGGGCTTGTCTGCTCATGGTTTAAAAAGGCCAACAGGAGGATTCCTTCAGCCCTGCTTCTGTAGAGTGGGGAGGCAGGACTAGCTGATAACTGTCATCTGTCGAGCATTTACTCCATGTCCTTATGCAGATTGCTTTACATGAGTGATTTCATTTGATCCTCATTTAAATCTTCCTTAATCCCCTCCCAATCCATTTTGCACATGAGGAAACTGAGGCTCAGAAAGCCAAGAACCTATAGCTAGAACTGGGATATAAACCAGGATCTGGCTCCAGAGGCTGGGCTCTCAGCCATATGTTCAGCTCACCCAGGGATCTTTTAAAAACAACAGGTGTAGGCCCCACCAGAAATCATTTCATTGATTCCTGGCATCAGCTCCACTTCTTCGACATAGCTGCCTGACTCCCCAAGGCAGGGCGAGGCTCATAGCCCTCCAGATGGGTTAGCTAGTCTCCCAAGGGGCACATGGGCTTCCCTCCAGCAACCTTCTAAGGCGAGTGTCCTGGGGCCCAGGTAAGGGCCTGACTACAAAATAAGTCCCTTTGTGGGCTCCTGCCCGCAGCGTCCCAGTCTGCCTCCCTCTCCCTGTCCCCTCCCCCCCGGCTTTGCTGGTCATGGGCAAGTGGGTCCAGAGGAGCCTCCTGTGGGACCCACTATGGTCCAGGCCTCTTACTATGCTTATATTTTAGGCAGTGGCTTCCAAGGGACAAAGTCCTGCCTCTCGGTGTGGAAGACACTGTGGACAAGCTCAAGATGCTGGAAGGCCGCAAGACCAGCATCCGCAAGTCAGTTCAGGTGGCCTACGACCGCGCGATGATCCACCTGAGCCGAGTGCGGGGGCCCCACTCCTTCGTCACCTCCAGCTACCTGTAAGGGGGGGGCCCGCCCGCCCTGCCTCCATCCTGCCTCCGTCCTGCAGGGCACAGAGAAGCTTCTTCCGGCCCCAGCCAGGCATACGGCTGGCAGCTTCCCCCTCCTATGGCAGGCCAGGGACTGGGCTGTGTCCTCCCCACGGGCAAGGCCCCAGTTTTGACTAACTGCGTAGTTCCCCTGGTGGGCCTGCTGTGCCAAAAACTCCCACCTGAGCTTCCCTGGGGCTGGTCCACTGAAGAACCAGTTAGAAGTAGAAACAGCTATGAGGCTTGGGCCCAGCCACGGAGATGAACCTGGCCCTGGAAAGTAAGAGGTCTTGGGCTTGCTCAAGGGTGTGCCTGGTGCCCTCCAACCCACTCCCAGCTAACTACACCTCAGGGTGAGCGAGGCTCTTAACGCTGACCCCAGAGGTGCTGTGGATACACTCGGGTCCTGTGGGAATCTAACGGAGCTCACCTTCTCCCTCCATCACCCCTCCTACCTCTTGCCTGAACCATCTTCTGCCCAGCCTCTGTTTCTCCTGTGTTCCTTTCCCAGCTTTCTCTTGTGCCAAACTGACAGAAACCATCACCAAACTGATCTTTTTTCTTTTTATGTCTCATTCCCTTTGAGGCCAGCTGCTAGCTACCACTTGGGTGACCCCTTCACCAGCACACCTCCCCTCCCCTTGTATGTGCTGCAGGCAAACAGCAGAGGCCAGACTGTGAGAGCTGCCCCCTTGGATTGAGACGGGGCCTCGGGCCTGTGCCTTGCAGAGAGGCGGGCTTAGGCTGGGCGGGCTCCCATCAGCAGCCCGTGGCCATCTGTCCATGTGGATTCTGTAGGCTGTTGGGGTGAAGCTATGCCCTTTGACCAGGTCTGCTCTTTTCCTCCTCCTAGCCTCCCCATGGGTTTTCATTTTCTGTCCTGCAGCCTCTAGGCTCTCATTACCACCAGGGATGGCGAGGGGCCTATAGTCCAGCATCTTCCTGTGCTGTGCTCTGCCCTGCCCAGCCTCTGCTGCTTTAAACTCCAGGGAACGCAGCACTTTTCTTTCAAACCCTCTGTCCCCTTCCCTCTTTTCCTTCAACCCCCTCTCCACCTTTACCTTCTCAAAAACAGAAGGGAAAAAAAACAAAAACAAAAACTGTGAAACGGGGGAATGCTGACTGACAAACCAACACAACTTTCAGAGGCTTCGATGTCTGTTCTCTGATGTTTCTTTTCACCTCTTAAGCACCAAAGTTGCAGGGCCAGGTTGCCGGCCACTGATCGCCATGTTGATTTTTAACCTGACGTTCTTTTTAATTGTTTTAAATTTTTCATAGGGGAGTTTTGGACAAAACGAAGTCACTGGGGAGATCACTGCCATTTTTACGCACTTGACTTTTTAAAAATACAACCAACCAACCGCCACGACTTCTTATACGTTTGGGACATGAGCCAGAGTTTAAAAGGGAACCAACAAAACTCTCTATAACATAATAAAGGACGGGGTTTTGGATTTTGTACAATAATAAAACTACAATGCCTATGGCTAGGGAAGGACATAGTGTATATAATTGTAAAATACTGTTCTAAATTATTCAGGCCTATAGTTTCCATTACTGGAGTCCTCCATTGTGTGGCTGAGTATTTTAAATGCACACAGTGTGTTTTATTTAAAGGAGCCAATACGTCCCCCCTCCCCAGGTAGTCGGTCGGCTGTGGACTCTGTGACCTTTGTCTCAACCTGTGTTGTAAGATCTTGGGGCTTTCTCTTTCTGTGTGTCTCTTCCTCCCAACACTTTCTCTTTCTTAGTCTCTCTCTCCTTTTTTCTTTTTCTTAGTCTCTTTGAATCTTTCCATCTCTGAGTCTCATTTTTAAAACTGCTCTTTTAGAACGGGAAACGGCTCAGATCCTGCTGTGGCATGGGGCCTATGTGTCTCAGTCGCGTCTGCTGTGAAGCACATGATGCTCTATTTATTGTAGAAAGTAACTTTATTTGCTTTCTAGAATTGTTTATAACAGATGGTATAAGAGAGGTAATAAACAGAGAAAAATCTATGCTTGTAAAGAATACAAAAGTTAATTTTACCTACTATAATATGACTGTCTTAAACTTATTTTCTCTCTGAGAAATAAATGTTCTAATGGGCAGCAGCCGCTGTGTGTGTTTATGGTTGTCAGTGGGGCCTGCCCTTCACCTCATCTCTGCAGCCTTCTCCCTCCTCAGGAGGCCAGGGCCATCAATGGTTGCATTAAGAATGGGGTTGACTGGCCATTGCAGACTCCCAGCTGGAGAGTGCTCTTGTCTGTCTGCTTGTCTGTCTTGTCTCTCGGACCCCTGGAAGGGTGCGAGGACGGTTTCTGATGTTTTCCTCCCTAGCAGCACTGCCTTTTGGAAGTTGTGGAAGTCCAGCCTGACTCCCACACCTCAGCTGCCCTGTGGCCACATTCCTTCAGGAGCATGTGCTCCACATTCAGCAGGAGAAATGGCCCTTTGGACAAACTGGGCACCTGGTTACCAGGCTTGCAGAACTGGAGACTCTAGACTGTTCCCTCCTCCTCTGTCACTGTTGCAGTCCCCCTTCTGTAGAGGGCGAGCCAGGACTCACAGAGGAGAGGCAGAACATGACCCTGGTTACTTTTACAACTAGAAGGGAACCTTGAGCTTATCCAGTCTTCATTTTGCAGACAAGGAAACAGACCAGCAAAATTAAAAGACTTGTCCAAGATCAGCCAGCCAAGAAACGATGGCAGAATCCTGGGACAAGGATCTGGCAGTGCTGGCCTGTTCTATACCTCCTTCCCCTCTCTGCGGCTCTGGCTCCACCATTTCTGGAAAGCAGTATCTTGAGCAGAAACAGGAGTATTCCCTGGGGCCAACTGCTCTGTTGTTGGGGCCTAGGATAGTTTTTCCCTCTGGTTCTGCCTGGCTGCTCTGCTTGGCTGTGAGTTACGTGTCTCAGTGTGTGGCTAGAGGATACGGGAGTCACCTCCTCCACAGGGCTTTGGAAATTCTTATCATTGAAGTCACTAAAGTATAAAGGTTCTCACTTTGGTATAACATTAACAAAATATCTCTAATATACTGATAGCTCTTGTATTACATGTTAGGGTGTGGGATGCTAACAAACCTGATTTATAAACGTTGCAGACAACTCTCAAAATGGTTCCAGAATGAAACAATTAATTCAAGCCTTGAAAATTGGGGTTAAAAATACCTAGACATAAATTTTTATTTTGAATTATAAAAGCAATTTAAAGAGAAACTATAAGCTCACCCTATAAAACATATGCAAATAAAAATGACCAGATGAGTAGGATTTAAACAGAGAGGGATAAAAAAGAAGTCATTGTAAACAGATGAAGCAACTTAAACAAATGGTGGCCTCTGGGAGGTTTAGTGTGTATTCCAACTCCAATAACCGCCATCCCCTTAGGGAGTGAGGCAGTGTGTTGGGATTAACAGCTTTGTCACTGACTTGCTGTGTGATCTCATGCATGGTGCTTGACCTCTCTGAGACTGATGTAATAGAGGACCCCGAAGCCAAGGTGAGGCAGTAGTACATGGTAGGTGGCAGCAGCCATTGAAAGATTTGAATAGGGAGGAAACTTGATTAAAACTTGGCAACTAATTAGACTGATAATCAGAGTCAAAAAGGAGTGTTATGCAGGGTCGTCGTGTGCCTGGAGTGACCAGCAGTGGCTTTGCAGGTGAGGAGGAAGGAAGACTAGGTTTTGATGAGTTTATGTTGCCTGTGGGACATCTGAGAAAAGCCCCTAGCAAACAAGAGAAACTGGACTTGGAGTTCCCTAGGAACATAGGAGCAGATGACAGAAATGTGTGGTCACTGAAGCCCATCAGGGTAGTTAGAATGGTCAAGGAGAGATAGGTGGGGGAGCACAGAGTGCAGAAAAGCCCCTTGTATTTAGAGACTGGCGCTGGGGGACAGGTTGGAGACAGTGCCTTCAGAGGGGTCCAGTCCCCAAGGAGGGCCTCACGCGGACAGTGTTGCACCCTAAGGGTCACCTAGCCACACACACCCCCGCCAACAACTCATTTCACAGAGGCAGGCCAGGTGTGCTTAGCATCACAGAGTAGGAAAAGGCAGCCCTGGACCAGAGCTGAGCACTTGCTACTCTCTTCACGCCCACGTTTTCAGAGCCCTTGAGGTGAGTAGAAGTTTCCTTGATTTATTTTTATCAAAGCTAAATTCATAGCCTCAAATCTGAAATACAGTACTGGAGCTTGTGAGGGCACCCTGGCTAGGAAGAGAAAATCTTTCCGAACAAGTTAAAAAATATTAAAAGCATTTGCCAAGACCCTGGTCAGCTTGGTCGTTTTCGTTAATGCCACAGTTGCCGTTAACACTTGAGTGTGAATTTGCCTGTCAGGCTCCCCTGACCTGGCCAGGTTGTGAGCTTTGACTTTGAGAGAAGGGGGGGTAGGTGGTAGGACTGCTGGGCTCGGGGACAGGAATGTAGGGGTCCTCTGCCCCTGGCTGTGCAGGCTATCCACAGTGTCTGTAGGGCAAGGAGTGTGAACATCTGGTCCTGCCACCTTCAGCCACTCTGGCCTTTACCAGGAACAAGGGGAGGAGGTCTTTGGAGGAGAAAAATGGTTTCTCCAAAAGATGAGGAAGAAGTTTCCGCCTCACTGTATGGTGGGGAAGAGGGGCCAAAGAGATACATGTTTGGGCCACAGCTGGAGGGGGGCTCTGACTTGACCTTGGCATTGGGGGTTCCTTTCTGCTCTTTCCCTTAAAGAGTGAAGAAAAAAAAAAAAAAATATATATATATATATATATATTACATGCTATACTATATATATTTTAGTATTGTCTACAATTTTAATATTCTTAAGAGGGCCAGGACTCACAGGCTACATGACATAGAAAAAGGCAGATGTCCCCAAAATTTCAGACAGGGTATTGTTAATATTTCAAAGAACATGGTATATCCTTTGTTTGGCACCTATAAGGCTGGTTGAAAGTGGTTTCAGTCTAACTCCCCTCACTTCTGAAGCAATGGCTGAGTTCCTTCCTCTTCCTTTCTTCTTTATATTGGCCCCTTTGAGGGGACATAGAGATAGTTTGGGGATGTAACATTGATGGCTCCTGGTGGGTGAGAGTGCAGGTTAAATAGGGGCCCTGAGGAGAGTCTCCCCACCCATCCCAGCTTCACAATCCAGAGGACCCATGAAGGATTGTTATCTGAGCTGGTCACAAAAGAATATGATTGTTCATTGCTGTATAATTTTGGGAAAACTTTTTTTCTAAGTACAACAGAGAAAGTAAGACTATTTTAACCACCCAGAAATAACCATTTCCACCATTTTAATGTAATTCCCTTATCGTCTCATTTTTCCCCCCCTAGATAGAGCATGTATTTTAGTTTCTTGTACTGGATAGCTGGGAGGTCAGCTGGTAACTTTCTGCAGTCACTGCAGAAGTGCTCAGCATGATGGGAACACAAGGCCCAGCAACTCTTCTGCCCAAATTTAACTTACCCTCTCTTGCTGAGTATCATGAGCTGGCTTACGCCAACCATTGCCCATTAATTTTGGCTTGTTCCCTTTATTTTGCTAAGATGTCTGTAGACGCTAACAACTGAAATTGAATGGGAGCTATAGTTCATCCCAAGAACTTTCTTACTGGGGTACATTTCTATGGAAATAAGTCCTAGACCAAATTCCACCCCATGTTCAAACACTGTGAGCGAGGTGGCCCCCAAATGGCCATATGCTTTCTTCTGCAGCCTGAGAAGTTCCCTCTGTCTGCTCTCTGGGGCAGCGCCAGCACCTGACATGAATGATCATTCCAAGGTGGACGCGCCCTGCTGCCGAGCAGGCAGGCCAGGGGGCCAGAGCAGTGGGGCTTCAGACCAAGAATATTTTTGTTGTTTTCAATGTAACTTTACATATAGTAATTAAGATACACAAACTTTAATCTCTGAGTTTTTATATTTGTTTCCATCCATGAAGCCATGGATTTAACCAGATTAAAATACAGAACATTTCCTCATGTTCCTTGCACCTATATATAGGCTGGCTGGATGTGGTTTCAGTCTAACTCCCCTCGCTTCTGAAACAATGGCTGAGTTCCTTCCTCTTCCTTCTTTATATTGGCCCCTTTGAGGGGGCATAATCCCAGGGACGGGGGAGCCTGGTGGGCTGCCATCTTTGGGGTCGCACAGAGTCAGACATGACTGAAGTGACTTAGCAACAGCAGCAGCAGAGATAGTATGGGTATATAATGTAACATTGATGGCTCCTGGTGGGCAAGAGTGTGGGTTAAATAGGGGCCCTGAGGAGAGTCTCCCCACCCATCCCAGCTTCACAGTCCAGAGGACCCAAGTACAGAACATTTCCTCCCAGAAAGTTCCTCATGTTCCATCCCAGTCAATATCTGCCCAATTCCCCAGCCAAGGGTAGCTCCTCTCCAGGACTCCACAGCAGGGATCAGTGCCAGCTGTTGAAGAACTTTGGAAAATGGGATCATGCAATGTGTGCTCTCGTGTCCGGATCCTTTCATTCAGCTCCATGTCTCTGGGCTCCGCCGTGTTGTGCACGTAGCTGTGCTTGTTTGGGGTAGTATTCTATTGCACAAAAACACTATGCTGTGTTTATCCATTCTCCCACTGGTGGACATTGGGTTGTTTCCACGTTGAGCTGTCATAGTAACACTGCTATGAACATTCTCATATAGAGACACAGTGCTCATTTCTCTTCAGAAAATCCCCAGGAGTAGAATTGCTAGCTTTGGAAGGTTCTACCAAACAGTTTTCCCTTGGTTGGATGATTACACTCCCATAGCCATGCAGGCGAATCTAGGTGCTCCACATCGTCACCAACACTCGTGTTGTCAGCCCACGATGGCACTAGCCCTGCTTGCTGAACAGCTTCCGCTGAGTGCCATCATACAGCCTGGCTTCTTTCTTCCTTTGTGATACCACCTTGCTTCCAAGGCAGAGGTATGAACAGCTAAGGTGTTTGCAACCGCGGAAACTCTCACTGAGGGGATGGGTAAGGTGGGAGAGCTAATCCTGTCCTGTGTGGCACAGCCTTCTCTTAGCACCCACCTCTACTACAGAGCCACGCAGATCCCTGCACTGGCTCTTGAGGAATAAAGACCTTCTTGGTCAGAGTCACACAACCCTCCCTGGCCCATCGTCCTCATCCCTAGCCACTGGGCTCTGGGGGACTGAGCCTGTCTCATACAGACCCACACCACCAGGACTTCACCCCATCAGGCATCCTGTGTACAAGCAGGGCAGAAGGCACCCCGGGCACACTGCATCCAATCCTTCCTCCCGCCCAATGGCTGATGCTTGAAGTTCCATTAGCACTTCATGCCTTTACCTCTCAAGGCCGTGATCCTTGGGGATGCCTGTGACCCTCGTCTCCTCTGAGTTATTGGTATTCCAGCATGGTAAAGAATTGCGAGCAGGTCTCGAGGCGGTAGGCCAAGGACACTGAGTCCTTGAAAGGGATGAAAGATGGGATGAAAGGGGCCCGTTTGCTTTTGGCTGACCTTGGTGACACAGATGCATGCTTCAGAGCCAACCAGGATGAAGGCTCAGGGAAGTGACTTCAGAGGAATTGCTCAGATCACAGGTGACCGAAGGTCTGAGATAAGACCACAGGGTCAGGGGAAGAGACTCGGGGAGGGAGTCTTGTTTGGAAACAGAGCTCTGGAAACAAAAGATTGCAGAGCCGAATTGATGTGGGCATTCATGGAGGCCAGCCCTGTTTTTAGGAGTAAGAGCATGTTGGGGTATAGGCCAATCTGGGGGATGAGGACTCAGGCCTCCCTGGGCTGTTTGGCAGGGCTTCTGGCTCTGCTTGAGATTTGGGCACACCCGCAAGGTTTCGGAAGGTTCTGGCTGCCAGAGGCCTGCCATTCATTCCTCCTCCTGCCCCTGTCCCTCCTTCTTTCCCTTCCTCCCTCCCCGCTCTGTCTCCTCTCTGTCTTTCTTCACATTTTATTATTACTTCTTATTTTTAACTCCAATCGACATTTGTGATTCAAAATTTTAAATCTTCGGGAAAGTCTCCCTTCTTGTCCCCAGCCTCCTAGTTCCCCTCCAGAAGCAACTGATTTTTCTGATTATAGGGAACCTTCCAGAGGTAGTGTAATATCGGTGTATGCACACATGTGCACGTGTGTGTGTATGTCTCCTCATTTATACAAATGATAGCACACTGTTCACATTGGTCTAGGCCTCATTATTTAAAACTTTGTTATCTTAAAAAAAAATTACTTATGGCTGCTCTGGGTCTTCACTGCTGTGCACAGGCTTTCTCTAGTTGTGGCGAGCGGGGGCTACTGTTCGTTGCGGTGTGCATGGCACACGCAGACTGCAGTAGTTGCGGCACGCGGGCTCAGTTGCTATGCAACATGTGGGATCTTCCCGGACCAGGAATCAAGCCCGTGCCCTCTGCATTGGCAGGCAGATTCTTAACCACTTGGGACCACCAGGGAAGTCCCAAGTCTCATGCTTTAGAATTGTTTTTATTAAATGTTGATTATATATAAAATAATAGTTATACGATATATATGTGCATGCTAAGTCGCTCAGTCGTGTCCGACTCTGTGACCCCATGGACTGTAGCCCGCCAGGCTCCTCTGTCCATGGGATTCTCCAGGCAAGAAAACTGGAGTGGGTTGCCATGTCCTTCTCTAGGGTACAATATATATAATTTTTAAAAACCCATGATACAATGAACCACCTGGTACCTACCTACCTCTTCTAGACAAGGAAGGAGGCCCTTTAAAATCCTCTTTGTGGCCCTTCTCATCTTCACCTTTTCTTCTAAATACTATCCTGAATGTTAGGCTTATCATGCCTTTTTTTCCTTTATAGTCCTGCCAAATGTTTATGTCATCATGCGATAAGTATTGTGTAGTGTCTTACCATTTGGGATTTTAAAGAGAAGGAAGAGTATTGCTTGCAATCTTCTACAGCTTGCTTGTATCCCAGCCATGATTAGATTAAGGGTCCTGAGGTTCAGTCATGTGATATCAGTCATTTTCATTCTGGTGTGGAACTCCATCATATGAAAATACCACAATTAATTTTTCATTGCACTTATTTAGGGACCTTTGGGTTACTTCCAATTTTTTGCTACTAGAATCAGTAGTAGCAATGCTGGTATGAATGTTCTTAGTTGTTTCTCCTGGTGTATGTGTACATTTAGCGGGGTGGTTGGGGTAAGGATTTCTGAGGGGCATTTGTAGGGGCCTAGGGAATACACATGGGGCTTCCCAGGGGGCTCATTGGTAAAGAATATGCCTGCAATACATGAGACATGTGTTTGATCCCTGGATTAGGAAGATCCCCTGGAGGGGGGCATGGCAACACACTCCAGTATTCTTTCCTGGGAAATCCCATGGTCAGAGAAGCCTGGCGAGCTACAGTCCATAGGGTCAAACAGAGTTGGACATGATTGAAGTGACTGAGCGGAGCTGAGGGAAAACACATTTGTCAGCTTCAAATAGATAAAGGCACACTGTTTCCCAGAGTGGCTGTGTCGGTTCACATACTGGCCAGCTGATTGAGAGTTCCCTTCACTTCACTCCCTTGCCGATGCTTGGAATTATCAGTTCTTAAAATTTTACAGACTGATACATAACTCATTCTGATTTAACTTTTTATTTCCCTGATTGTGCACCATTGCTTTTTTTTTTTTTTTTTGCTTAAAATATATTTTGATAATTGTTCCTTATGATAGCAACAAAGACTTCCTCCTTCTTTCTTGGACTGAAGAGTGTCCCATCATATGAAAATCTGACTAACCTGTTCCTTATTGATAGACGCTGGGTTGTCTCCACTGTTTTACAATCCGTTTTGCAATGAATAGCTTTGTATAGAGATGGGGCAGTGTGTCCATCTGTGAGGGAGTCTGTGTGTAGGTTTCTGACACAGGAAACTTCTGAGCCATTTAGATGAAAATGGAAGATAGTTTTTGCTCCCCTCTGGCCCTCTTGTCCGTCTGTTCCTGGCAATTCCCTTAATTTCCCAAGTTCTGAAGATGGGAGCTGTGTCTGTCCAGCCTTGTTTCTCTCAGGTGATGGTGTGTATCTCCCCCCGTCCTCTCTGAACCAACCCAGAACCAACTTGTCTGCCGCTCTGCTCCACCCCCTCTCCACCCCACCCCACACAGGTTCCTTAGGGATGCCTACCCTGGCATCTCCTTCCAATGACCATCCCTGCCTCAAGAATTCCCTGGTGGCCCAGATGGTAAAGAGTCCGCCTCCAAGGCAGGAGACCCAGGTTCAATCCCTCAATGGGATATATCCCCAGTATACTTGCCTGGAGAATCCCATGGACAGAAACCTGGCGAACTACCATCCATGAGGTCTCCAAGAGTCAGGTATGACTGAGTAGCTAACACTTTCACCAAGGAAAGGAAAAGAAAACTGACCGCCACCCTTACACAATGGATAGCCTCAAAGGGGAGGGGGTGGCAGATACATAAATCAACGAGGAAGTCTTAGGACACATCCCAGCCCAGCACCTATTGGCCGTGCTGCCCTGGTAAGCCTGGGCCAAGGGAGGCTGCGTAAGGCTATTTACAGAAGGAGAACAGTACTCTTCCCTGGGGCTCGGGGCAGGGTGGGGTCTCTGTTCACTTACCTGGAGGTCATAGCTTTCTTTGTTACCTAGGGAAGCTCATTCAGGGAAGCCGTGATCATGACTGTGGTAGATGCAAGTTGAGGGTCTGAGAGCATCCAGAGGAAGGGGAAGGAACATGTTGGTTCACAAGGAGCTTTTCCTTATTCTGCTATAGAACCCACATATGCTCTCTTTGGTAGGCGTTTCAGGGGGCTTCTGAACTTGTGCAGCAATAAAGCCAACAGTGAACAGCCTTGACCTCAGGTCGTCCGGCACGAGCACGTACATCTGCTAGAGGCTCTAGAAGGGGAGATGCTGAGTAAGCTGGGCACCATTCAATACGTCCTCCCCTGAATCAACCCATCTACTCAACCACAAAGAGACTTCTCCCTTCCATAATTAGACTTTCCTAGCACTTTCTCTCATAGACTCTGGCTATCTGGGTACATGTCCTGTCTTCTGGGTACTTTTTTGGGGAGTGAGTAGGCTGAATTCCAAACCTCTGTGCCCAGCACACAGTAGGTGGGGCGCTCAACCCAGGTGAACTGAGTTACCATTCACTTCATGGAATATCCCCTCACTTGGTCCTCAAAACAACCTTATGTGGGCCTGGCGGGTTGATCGTCCCCACTTTACAGGTGGGTAAGCTGAGATTCAGAGCCACCTTGTCTTGCGCTTGGTCATACTTGGCCTTGGTGTCAGGCTGAGGAGGAACGGAAATCCAGGGCCCCTTACTCCCAGACTCACTCCCCCTGGGCCACACTCTGAGGTTGGAACCTTGTCACAGTCTTACTTTCTGGCTGTTTTTCCATACATAGAAATACAAATGGCCAGGGCCTTCCAAGCCTTATTTTTTTATTTTTTGCCAACAGAGATTAGAAAGATTATTAGAATATCTACCCAACATTTTTGAGTTCACAAACACTCTAGGGAACCTCTCTGCATATACTTCTCAGAAAGCTGAAGGAACAGGTGACATTATTATCCCCTCATATATGTACTAAGTTGCTTCCACTGAATCCGACTCTGCAACCCCATGGACTGTAGCCCTCCAGGCTCCTCTGACCAGGGGATTTTCCAGGCAAGAATACTGGAATGGTTTACCATTTCCTACTCCAGCAGATCTTCCCAACGCAGGGATTGAACCGTCATCTTTTGTGTCTCTTGCAGGTGGGTTCTTTACCACCAGCGCCACCTGGGAGGCCCTATCCCTTTCATATAAACGAGGTTAAATGAGTGGTGGGTGGCAGAGCTGGGACTTAAACCCAAGCAGAGCCCGCTTTCTTAACTAGTGTATACCACTGACTCTCAATCAGTGGCTTTTAATATATGACACTAATTAATTGTCATTATAATATCATTTTAAGACTCTGTTGAAATGATGGCTCTCTGCTTAGTATTTTAGGGATGATAGGAAGGTCCCTGGGGGAATTGCACGGTAGTCCAATGGTTAGGACTCTGAGCTTTCACTGCTGAGGGCCTGAGTTCAATACCTGATTAGGGAACTAATGATCCCTCAAGACAAGCAGTAAAAAACAAGCAAACAAATAAAAGAGGAAGATCCTTCTCCTATAAAACTAAACACCTTGGGACTTCCCTGGTGGTCCAGTGGCTACGACTCCATGCTCCCAAGGCAGGGGACCTGGGTTTAGTCCCTGGTCGGGGAACTAGATCCCACATGTCACAGTACAAGTTTGCATGCCACAACTAAAAGATCCTGCATGCTGCAAGCAAGACCCGGTGAGCCAAATAAATAATAAAATAAATATTGAAAAAAAAAAGCTAAATACCTTCCCACC
Organism: Neotragus pygmaeus; assembly: GCA_006410875.1. Taxonomy (NCBI): domain Eukaryota; kingdom Metazoa; phylum Chordata; class Mammalia; order Artiodactyla; family Bovidae; genus Neotragus; species Neotragus pygmaeus. The sequence goes on along the minus strand of SJYV01022864.1, from coordinate 278,039 downwards.
AATTAAGAGTTGATTACTATTGCACAAGTAAAACTATATCCCTTAGGCTGACAGCTTTGATCTTGGATGAAACAAGATACTCCCAGGTCTTGCTCAACCTTTTAATGCTCAGGCCTGCTTTTCATGCCATGAACAGCTTCCTTCTCTATAGTTCTTATAGTAAAAGCAAAAGGGATTTTCCCCAAATGTAACATTAAATCACACTATTAAATATGACTTTCCAAACTCCCCCTCTCACCACCATCACTATTTTATGAATCATCTGAGGGTCTTAAGCTCCTGTTACTAAACCTGGATTCTGATATGAAACCATTCACCTCAGAGCTTCCCAGGTGGCTCAGCGGTGGAAGAATCTGCCTGCCAAGGCGGGAGACGCAGATTCAATCCCTGAGTCGGGAAGATCTCTTGGAGGAGGAAATGGCAACCCACTCCAGTATTATTGCCTGGAGAATCCCATGACAGGGGAACCTGGAAGGCTGACAGAGGAGCCTGGAAGGCTATAGTCCATAGGGTTGCAAAGACTCAGACGTGACTGAGCATACACACATGCTGTTCACCTCAGATTGTGACTTGAACCCACGTGTCAGGACTCCAACCCAGCCAAAACCCAGTTTGGGACTCAACCCACATGTCTGGGACTCCAACCCAGCCAAAACCCATGGTCTTCCAACTGAGATCACACACCTGGTTTTGGGACCTAATGAAGCTCAGGTTCTTGTCTCATTCCAGGAAGAATTCATTGAAGAGACAAAGTATAGGTAAGAAGTGGATCTATTTAGAGAGAGACATACCCCACAGACAGTGTGGGCCATCTCAGAAGGAAAAGGCCACCTCAAAACCTGCTATGGTTAGCTTTTATGGGCTGGGTGATTTCCTGGGCTAATGAGTGGGAGGATTATTCCAACCATTTTGGGAAAGAGGTGGAGATTTCCAGGAATCGGGCCCAGGTTTGGTCTTGGCACCTGTGGGTGCGTCATGTAGCCTGCTGATGTACTGCTGCTGCTGCTGCTAAGTCCCTTCGGTCGTGTCCGACTCTGTGTGACCCCACAGATGGCAGCCGGCTGATGTGTTACAGTGGGCTTGTACCGAGGATCAAGGTCTAGTGGAAGCTGACTTGGACCTATTCAGTTCTAGTCAGCTTAGGTTGTGTCCTCAGGCCATGTCATTCTTTTAAAGGCTGTGTCCTGCCCCTCCCCTGCTGTTTCAGGGCCCCTCGCACAGCGAAACCCGCTACCGACACCAGGCTGTGGTAAGGGAATGTACAGTGTTGACTGCCATCATTGACCAAGCAGAATGGGCAGCTCACGCGCAAAAGACTCAAACTTCCCAGTGGCTTTCAGGGAGGGGTTTTGTAAGGCAATATTAGGGGTGTGGGTCGCAAGGTGCTTGATCAGCTCTTTTGTCTGTTGGTGAGTGGTGAGGTCACGGGGTAATGTTTCAGGAGGCAACATCATAAACCTTCTGCTCCCAACCAGCCTGAGACTCTGTGTGTGCTTATGGTCAGCAGTTTTCATCAGTGGTAGAGGGTGGGGTAGGTGGGAGGAGTGTCTGGTTTCTATAAAAACAATTTAGGAATGTGTGTCAGACATCGTTATCTATATCTTTCAGGGAACTGGGAGTTCAGTGACTGCTATGTAGCTGATTTATGGCCTAAATTGTTATGAGTTTCCCAGCCCAACAGCTATTCTTTGTTTCTATGTGTTCACATTTCCTAATCATTAACTCTTGAGCCAGACTTTTGAGACTGAAAGGAGGCCTGAAGCAAAGTCGTTTATTCACAGAGATGGGGAACCCAGGAGGGGGAGCTCACAGACCCAAAGGGTCCTAAACTGTCTCTCTCACTCCCACCCCACCGTCCTCTGTCCAGCCGGTCTTGCCACTGTGATCCGTGCTTTCCCCATCCACTCACCCCATCCACTGTTGCCTTGGCCTCCCTCTTCCTTGGCCTGCTCTCTTGCAGTGACCTCGTCTTCCCTGGCTCACTATCCAGCCCCACACTTAACCCTGCGGCCCCCTGAAGATCCCCCTCAAGCCTCTCTTGAGCTCTTCAAGCCGTTACTCCCACAGGCCCCATGGTCCACCACCTCTCCCCGCCCCCTTCAGATCCCTTCTCTCCTCCTCTCCCCACCTGGACTCCACGGTTAGTTCTTGCAGCTCCTGTCTTGTCCGCACCCTCCCCTCCCATTGCTCACACTTGCTAGATTGTATTCACTGGGCAAAACTCCAGCCCAGTCAAACCCACCTGTTCTGCAGTATATTTTCCTGTTTACTTGGCTCGCCTCTGTCTGCCCGGAAGAATGTCAGCCCCAGGAGGGCAGGGACTGTGTCCGCCTGGAAAAATGTCAGCCCCAGGAGGGCAGGGACTGTGTCTTCGACGTCCACTCTGTCCCAGAGTCAGCCCAGTGCCTGGTGTACCCTGGAGGCACGTTAGTGAATGTGCATGTCCGTTGCATGGATTTCTTTCAGAGGTTGGAGAAGGATCTGAGAGCGCGTTTATGGTGGGGCTTCCCCGGTAGCTCAGACGGTCAAGAATCCACCTGCAGTGTGGGAGACCTGGGCTCGATCCCTGGGTTGGGAAGATCCCCTGGAGAAGGCAAGCTACCCACTCCAGTATTCTTGCCTGGAGAATTCCCAAGGACAGAGGACCCTGGCGGGCTACAGTCCATGGGGTCGCAAAGAGCCTGGACACAACTGAGCGACTAAGCATACAGGGGGAAAGTGGAGGATGGAAGTCACAGTGTGACGAGGAAGGTCTAGAGCAGAGGGAGCAGGATGAGGAGGACAGGCAAACTCCTCAAGTTTGTCCAGGGAGAAACTTGTTCCTTCCTGACTGGCTCTTCTGGTTCTGGGAGAAGATCTTGAAAAAGTTCTTCATTCTCAAGCCCACATTACAGAATTCTAAAACCTTCACTAAATTGTTGCTTCCTGCTAGTGCCGGTTACTTAAGGCTTCTGAGAAAACATTTGAATAGCTGTGATTAGCAGAGCACGGAAGCCCAGAGAACAGGACAGGTGAGCGCTGGAGGGGGAGCCCGTGGGCCCAGGGGTCTGCCCTGCAGCCGCCAGGTCTCTGCTCCTGTCTGCTACGCTCCCCAGCTCTGTGTCACAGCCTGTCCTTTGCCCAGTTGTCCTTACCCTTAAAAGAACCAGAGAACATGTTGTCTAACCCACACTGAGCACTCACGAAAAACGCCGTGGAAGAGATAAGTTACCAGGTCGAGTCCTTGGACTCTTTAATCAACAGAAGTTGGTAAGAAGCCAGACGAGGCATTCAGGCAAAGCTTTGCTGGGACTCATGCTACAGGGCAAAGGAGCAAAAACAAGTGACAGGTTCCCTCACTCGCTCTGCTAGAAGGGCGGGCTTGTTCCTTAAATNCCCTTATGACAGAAAGTGAAGAGGAACTAAAAAGCCTCTTGATGAAAGTGAAAGAGGAGAGTGAAAAAGTTGGCTTAAAGCTCAACATTCAGAAAACTAAGATCATGGCATCCAGTCCCATCACTTCGTGGCAAATGGGTGGGGAAACAGTGGAAACAGTGGCTGACTTTATTTTTCCGGGCTCCAAAACCACTGCAGATGGTGACTGCAGCCATGAAATTAAAAGACGCTTTTTACTCCTTGGAAGGAAAGTTATGACCGGCCTAGATAGCATATTAAAAAGCAGAGACATTACTTTGCCAACAAAGGTCCGTCTAGTCAAGGCTATGCTTTTTTCCAGTGATCATGTATGGATGTGAGAGTTGGACTATAAACAAAGCTGAGCGCAGAAGAATTGATGCTTTTGAACTGTGGTGTTGGAGAAGACTCTTGAGAGTCCCTTGGACTGCAAGAATATCCAACCAGTCCATCCTAAAGGAGATCAGTCCTGGGTGTTCATTGGAAGGCTGATGTTGAAGCTGAAACTCCAATACTTTGGCCACGTGATGCGAAGAGCTGACTCATTTGAAAAGACTCTGGTGCTGGGAAAGATTGAAGGCAGGAGAAGGGGACGACAGAGGATGAGATGGTTGGATGGCAACACGGACTCGATGGAAATGGGTTTGGGTAGACTCCGGGAGTTGGTGATGGACAGAGAGGCCTGGTGTGCTGCAGTTCATGAGGTCACAAAGAGTCGGACACGACTGAGCGACTGAACTGAACTGAATAGCTTTGTGGGTTATCTATACCCTGGTGCTGGGGGATCCCTCCCTCTAAAACCATTGATTATCTCCTGAAAACTGTTAAAAAGTATATTTTTGAAAACCTTTTGAAAAGATGATGTAAAATATCAGTCAGGACTATTTTGAGAAAGGAAGATCCCCACAATACCATCACACAATGGTTTATACTGTTACAGTTTCATTACAGATGACACGTTTTTATATACTGTGTTTCCTTGATCCTAAAATATCATTGATTTTAAAACTCAGTATTAATTTAGTAAATGCTTTTTAGGGGCAGGAAAATCCATCCCAAGATCCTGTTAGGAATGCCCACTGATTGAGATGTATTCCAACATCAGAAACTTTAAAATGTGAGTTAGAGTTGTGCCTTAGGACTTCCTTGGTGGTACAGTGGGTAAGAATCTGCCTGCGAATGCAGGGTACACACATTCGATCCTTGATCCGGGAAGATTCCACATGCCGTGGAGCAACGAAGCCTGTGCTCCACAACTACTCAGCCCTCACACCCTAGAGCCTGTGCTCCACAACAGGAGAATCCACTTGTTGTAATTCTCTCACGACAGTCTCGAGACTGCAGCGGGAAGCCTGCATCCCAGCACTAGAGAGTAGCCCCCGGCTCGCTGCAACTAGAGAAAGCCCATGTGTGGGAATGACGACCCAGCGCAGACAAAAATAAATAAATAAAACAGTTTAAAAAAGCTTTGTGCCTTAGCATTGAGGAATATAGTAGAAAAAGAAAATGTATTGCGCTGTTTTACTTTGCTATGTACCAGAAAGGGGTTTATTCGTTTGTTTGGCTGCGTCAGGTCCTGGTTGTATAATAGCAGGTGGGATCTTTGCTGAATCAGGCAGGATTTTTCGTAGCAGCCCTTGCACTCTCTGTAGTTGTGGCATGAGGGCTCCAGGGCACGTGGGCTCCAGAGCACGTGGGCTCAGTAGTTGGTGTGTGCAGGCTTCTGGAATGTTAGTTCCCCGGACAGGGATCAGACCCATGTCCCCTGCATTGCAAGGTGGATTCTTAACTACTGGGCCACCAGGCAAGTCCCCCAGAAAGTATTTTAAATTAGTTGATTTTTTTTGAATCAGAAGCACATTCAGCTTCAGCATTCAGAGGGCACATAAGTTGTCAGCAGCTTGTTCCCAGCGGTCCACCTCTCCGTCCCCTTCCTAGAGGCTCAGGTGTTTTCAGTCACTTGGTTTGTTGGTCAGAAGTATTTTGTGCTTATAGTTAGAAGATAAGTCTTACAAGCTTTGCCTCCATTTTCACACGAATGGTATCATATCATATTCCTTTTCTGGAATCTTGCTTTTTCACTTAACAAAATATCAAGATCACCACGTCATTCCCAGACCATTTTGATCTCTTTTGTTTTTCTAAGATTACATCACAAGCATTTCTCTTTCTATACAATCGCTAAAATCATCCTTCTCAATGACTCTTTGGTTTTGTGGGGTGACTGGGTCATGATTTAATAACAACTTGTTGGACATTCAGGTTGCTTCCAGTGTTTGCTTATGTCAGGGAACACGTGTTGACCGTTTACTCATTCAGCAGGTATTTATTTGACAACCATGAATTGCCAGCCTCCAACGAACCAGAGTGCCCTCCCCTACGAGGCAGACAGTCACGCAGAGGGAGCAGACAGAGAAATAAATAAGAGCACAGAAGTGTCTCCATTCCCCGAGGGGCCTCTGAGTATAGTCTGGGCTTTCCCATGAGGAAAAGAGCGAAGATCAAGGTGATGATGGATCCTCCTACAAACGCTGGCCTGTGTGAATGAACAAGTTGGTTACAGCTTATTCGTCAAGTTTGTGAGCTTGGTTAACGTGCATGCACCTCAGATACAGACCCAACCCCCCAACATGCTGACTGTCACTGCCCTGGGTGCCAGCTACAGTGAAATTTACAGACGCGGTAAATGAGGAATTACAAAGGTTAATACTTCATAAGCACATAAGCCAGGACACCCTCTAGGAGGTGACTATTATTTTCCCATTTTATATATAAGAAAACTAAGGCACTGAGATGTTAAGTAACTTGGAATTGGCACAGCTGTGATTTGAACCCAGAGAGCCCGGGTCCCTGCCCAGCTACACTGCACTGCCTTGAGGAAGGTCGTTGGACTTGACCCTGGGGTACATTTTATCTTTGCTCTGTGGATGCTGACCCAATCCCTTTCCCTTCTCAAATCTCAGCAAGGGTAAACTTGGGGTGCCTTTAATTCCCCCTGATTGGGTGAGAATGTTCCTAGGTTGAGCCTAGCTTTTCCTCCTCTTCAGAGGATTGCCTGCCAGTGCCTTTGAGGTGAGGGCTCTCTTCCTCCCCTGGGGGAGGGATGCGGAGCCTATTCCTACTCTGCAGCTGGGAGACTCAGCCTTCAGTGGCCCAGGCTGCAACTCAGACAGCAGGTCCCAGGGCTGCAGGGACCCGGGGAAGTCCAACTGCCTCACAACCTCTTCCCTCTGTCTCCCCCGACCCCATGCCCATCCCACAGACAACCTCTCATCACCCAAGACTCCCAAACACTTCCCCTTGGTTCCCAGACAACGCCCCCTCCCCCAGACAAAGGCAAGCCTGGATCTCATCAACCAGCACGCAGCTGTAAGCACTGCCCTGTCTGTCTTCAGACGCAGCTGCAGAAAGAACACATGTAATCAAACTGTCCCAGTGATGCCCAGTCTCCTGCCCCATTTCTAATAATTCAATTTCTTCTCAGCTATTGGAACAAAAGGCCCTCTTCACCTCAGAATATTCCAAATGCCAAAACAAACAGCAGCTTCCAGCAAGTGGCACCACCTACAGCAATTCCTCTTTGTTTACAGTAATGCAAGTAACAGTGAAAACAGAAAAGACTGGCAATGAAAAATGAGCTTCCCTCCCACCCTCAAACCCTGGTCCCCCTCCTCGGAAGTGGCCACCCTCAATAGTTTTGTTTCTGAAATTTTACGTGCGCACACATAGAGAATCTTCCCCCCCGCCTTTTTGACATAAATGGTAGCATATTATATTTATTATTTGGATTTTTTTTAATGCTCTCTATTTACCAATGTATCTTGGAGAACTTTCCATGTGAGTACATCCAGATCTCCCTTATTCTTTTCTATGGCTGCAGAGAATTACATTATGTGATATATGAATACTGACTATAATTAATTTAACTAGCTTTCCACTGATACTTAGGTTACTTTCTATATGTTTGCTATTACACTTGGTGCTCTATTTAACTACCCTGTGCATATACTGAGGAGGTGGAGGGAATCTTATCAGTATTTTCTGCAGGATAAATCCCTGCAAGCATTTATTGGGTTGGTCAAAATATTCATTCATTTCTCTCCATAAGTTGGCTGTTAGTTGTCTTTAACTTGATTCAAAGCAGTTTTGTTAGATTGTATTGTGACAGCTGTCATTATCCGTGTGCATTTTTTAAAAAATTATCAAAATTGGTGAATTTTGTGTAGCCATTTTAATATTGAAGATAGAAGAAAAAAGGCCATATTTTCAGCATAGTTTGCTTTATATGAGAAAAGTAAAAACGCAACTAAAACGCAAGAAAATGTTTGTGCAGTGTATGGAGAAGGTGCTGTGATTGATGAAATGTGTCAAAGTGGTTTGAGAAGTTTTGTGCTGGAGATTTCTCACTGGACCATGCTCCATAGACAGGTATACCAGTTGAAGTAGAGAGCAAGCAAACTGAAACATTAACTGAGAACAATCAGTTTTAGTACCATGTGAGAGACAGCTGACATGCTCAAAATACCCAAATCAAGCACTGAACATCATTTGCACCAGCTTGGATATGTTCATCACTTTGATGTTTGAGTTTCACATAAGAGATAAAAACCTTCCTGATCATATTTCCACACGCAATTCTCTACTTAAACATAATGAAAATGTTCCATTTTAAAAACAAATTGTGATGGGCAATGAAAAGTGGATATTGTACAATAATGTGGAACAGAAGAGACTGTGGGACAAGCAAAAGGAACCGCCACCAACCACACCAAAGGCCAGTCTTCATCCAAAGAAGAGGATGATGTGTATACGTGGGATAGGAAGGGGGCTCTATTAGGAGCTCCTTCTGGAAAATCAAATGATTAATTCCAACAAGTACTGCTTCCAGTTGGATAAGGAAATGGCAACCCACTCCAGTATTCTTGCCTGGAGATCCCATGGACAGAGGAGCCTGGCAGGCTACAGTCCATGGGGTCACAAGTGTCAGACACGACTCAGCAACTCAACCACCACCACCACCACTGTTTTCAGTTAGACCCACTGAAGATAGCACTTCATGAAAAGCTTCTGGAATTAGTCAACAGAAAATGCATAATCTCCCCAAGGATAATGTAAGACTGCATGTTTCTCTGATAACCAGGCAAAAACTGTTAATAGCTTGGCTGCAAAGTTCTGATTCATCCGCCATATTCACCAGACATTGCACATTTACATGTCCATTTATTTCACTCTTTATGCAATTTTCGTAATGGAAAATATTTCAATTCCTGTAAGACTGTAAAAGGTACCTGGAACAATTCTTCACTTAAAAAAGATAAAACATTTTGGGAAGATGGAATTTTTATGAAGCTGTCTGAAAAATGGCACAAGGTAGTGTGTGTATGGAACAAAACAGTGAACACATTGTTCAATAAAGTTCTTGGTGAAAGTGAAAAGTATGTCTTTTATTTTTACTTAAAAAAACCAAAGGAAATTTTTGGCCAAGACAATATTTTAAAACTCATGGTGACAAACCAGAAGGCAGTTTTTCAAGGGAGATTAAATGGATAGCTTAGGCTTGATATGTAAATCATTTAAAATAACCAAGACTCTATTTAATATGAGAGGGCATCTTTATGACTTAAAGATACAAGCACTTAAGCCATAAAGGGAAAGAATGATACATTTTACTACATTAAAAATTTTAAATTTGGTACCATAGAGACATCATTAAAAAGTCAAAAGACAGGTCACAAACTGGGAAAGGATATTTACAATGCATTTAGTGGAGCTAATATTAGCATCCGTGACTACACGTTATTAACTGCCCTCACCCCAGTGGGGAAAGGCTAAGAATAAGTAATTCAGAGAAGAGGAATCTGGAAGGACACGAAATATGAGATGATGCCTAGCCTCATAAATAATCAGGAAAATATCAGTGGAACAACAGTGAGTTCACACCCTTCAGACTGTTGTTGCTCCGTCGTTCAGTCGTGTCCTATTCTTTCAGGCCCCATGGACTGAAGCCTGCCAGGCTTCTCTGCTCGTGGAATTTTTCAGGCACGAATACTGGAGTTGGGTGTCATTTCCTACTCCAGGGACCAAACTCATGTCTCTTGTGTTTCCTGCGTTGGCAGGCGGATTCTTTAGCCCTGAGCCACCTGGGAAGTCCACCCTTCAAATTGGCAACATTTAAAAACTCTAGTGATACCAAGAGAAGGGAAGCTATTAGATCTCCTATTGACTGGGAGCATAAAATGGTACAGCCACTCCAGAAAGTAATTTGGCAACAACTGGTCAAATTGAAGAAGTGCCCTGTTTTCCTATTGTGTATATATGTATTAGTATATATGTTGAGAGTCCTTTGGACTGCAAGGAGATCAAACTAGTCAGTCCTAAAGGAAATCAACCCTGAATATTCATCGGAAGGACTGATGCTGAAGCTGAGATTGCTGTCTCCAATACTTTGGCCATGTGATACAAAGAACCGACTCATTAGAAAAGACCCGGATGCTGGGAAAGGAAACGAGAAGGGAGTGGCAGAGGATGAGATGGTTAGATAGCAATGGACATGAATTTGGGCAAACTCTGGGAGATGATGGAGGACAGGGAAGCCTGCAGTCCATGGGGTCACAAAGAGTCAGACACAATTTAGTGACTGAACAACAACACATATGTGTGTATATAAATATATATATACATAATTTTGGGGGGCATGTGGGATCTTAGTTTCCTGACCAGGGATCAAACCCACACCCCTGGCAATAGAAGGGCAGAGTCTTAACCACTAGACTGCCAGGGATGTCCCCTTGTATGTATTCATGATGCTCTGGCATTTGTGGCCTTCCTACTGAGGAGAGAACACTCCTCCTAGGGTAGGCCAATTCTTAGTGATAGCAAAGGGCTTAAAGCACACCTTTCATAGCACAGTAACCAATCCAGAGCCCTTACTCTGAACCACCTCCTCCATCTGGCAGTTAGACTCCAGGAAGCAATACTCCTCTCCCCTAATCACCCAGGACTACGTTCCAGACACCTTGAGACCACTTCTAGAGGCCAGAGCCTGCTGACGCTATTTAAATCAGTCAATCCTAAGCTCTTTCTCTGCCCTGCCTTGCCTTTCTTGCAGAAAATACAATCAACCTTCTGTGCCATGCCTTCCCCTCATCCCATTTGTCTCCTGACCAAACCTGGTGCCTCTCCATGAGGCCATGCATGGCATGGCAAGCCTCCTTGAATCCAGGATGTAAGTAATAAAAATTTTCTTTCACTGGCATTAGGTTTTCCACGTCACCACTCAGTCACCTCCATAAATTAAAATCCCACGGATACTACTGATAAACCCACATTGTGATCTGAGAAATTAATTCCCATATCATGTAAAGGGAAATGTACAATAAAGGGTTCTCACTGCCGCATTGTTGGTTACAGAAAACACTGGAAACAACCTGAATGCCCATTAGTAAAAGAATAATGAATACACTGCCCCATGGTCATAAAATAGGTTACCAAAAGCAGTGACTAAAGCCATGTATCCCAACGCTGAATGAAAGCAGCAAACTGCAGAATAAGTCAATGTGTTTGCTTATATGAAATTTAAAATATTTGTAAAACAATACTATATATTGTTTATAAAACATATTCATGTAATAAAAATATAAAAACATGGAAGAGAAAGACTTTCCAATCTGGGACATGGTTTCCCACAGGAGGACGAGTAGGAGCAAAATCAGGAAAGAGTTGAAAGGAAGTTTCACCTCTATCTGTAATATTTCATTTCTTTAAAACCAAGCAAATATTTGTCCAAGATGTGATAAAATGTTAAGATCAGTTCGATCTGTCTGGTAGGTACATGGTTGTTTGCTGTTCTATTTTCAGTACTTTACTGTATGTTTGAGCTGTTTCATAATGAGAAGAAGGTGTAATTTCATTTGCATGAATGATCTCAAGGTCATATGAAAGAGAAACATGGCAGGGTTATGTCATAACCTAGCAAGCTCTGTCCCCATCTCAAGGGTGTCAAGTTTCTCCTCTCACCTTAAGTCTTTTACTATCATTATTACAGACTTTTCATGAAAGGTGTAAACACCTTCAACCCACAGAGGATATACATATATGTTGATCAAGTGTATAAAAACCAAGTCACACAGCTCAAAAGTCAAGTGCTATATTAGAGGACTATCCAATTAATTAGTAGAACACCACTTGTTTTTTAGGGGGAATAAGGAAGAAAAAAAATCCTATTCTAACTAGAGAAATAGTTGATAAACAATTTCCAAAAGGCATAATAAAATTCACCTGAAATTTTCAGATTGAATTTTTTAGAATTTTTATGTTCAGATTTCAGCTATGATAACTATCTATACCTTAAAGTATTTCCTCTAAAAGTACAGGACTAGTTTTTATCTTTTCTTCTCAAGATCATTTCTACATCTTACTAGAAGTATTGAATAGTCCTTGCATTAGTCCTGAGGTTTTCAGCAGCAAATATCGAATGCACAGTGGCTTCAACAATAAAGGCATTCAATTATCTGATATAAAAGGAAAAGTACAAATGGTTTGGGGGTTGGGACAGTCACTCAACGATCTTCTCAAAGACCCAGGCTCTTTCTGTCTTTCTCTTTTGCTATCCTCAGTGAAGTAGACAGCCTCCTTTGTCCGTAAGAATTCCCACCTTCTGGTCTCACAGACCAGCCCCTGGTAAAATGTGGGAGGGGTGTGAATATAGCAAAAGAAATGCTCTCACTTCTGAGAATCTTGTAGAAAGACTATGGCTTCCATCGGGGGCTCACACTCTCTGTCTCTTTCTCTCTCTCACTCCCCTGCATCTCTCACTCTGGCAAAAGAAAGCTGTTATCTTGTGCAGTGAAGAGGCCCAGGTGGTGAAGCTTTCCAACAATAGCCAGCCAAGACCTGGTGCCTACTAACAACCATGAGAGTGCATTTGAAAGTGGATTCTTCCATCCCCATGACCCTTGAGATGATTGCAACCCTGCCTATCAGCTTGACCATGACCTCATGAGAGACCATTACCAGGTTCCTAAAGCTTGGAAACTGTGTTAGTTCATAGATATTATTTGAAGGAATTAAGTTTTGAAGTAATTTGTGACAAGGCCATAGATAACTAATGCACTAGTATGTCTGCTTGTTTCCCCTAATGACAGCTTCCATAGCTCCAAAAGATCCCCCCTTACTTCTCGTTGACCAGAACTGTCTCTTATGTTGGTCTCTAGCTGCAAGGAAGGCTGGGAAATCAAGTATCTGCCCTTTGAACTGCTTACGGGGAGGGGAGCAAGGAGCAGCAGGCTGGGAATGGCTTCTGTCTAGCAATGCTATCTATCAGACCTTCCCCCAGTTTCAGTTTGTCTTTGTTTTCACATGGTGTCACTTAACTTGGCCCTTCATACTCGGTAGGCTTCCCCACGTGGTTCAGTGGTAAAGAATCTGCCTGCCAATGCAGGAGACACAGGAGACTTGAGTTTGATCCTGGGTCGGGAAGATCCCCTGGAGAAGGAAATGGCAACCCATTCCAGTATTCTTGCCTGGGAAAGCCCATGGACAGAGAAGCCTGGTGGGCTACAGTCCATGGGGTTACAAAGAATCGAATACGACTGAGCAAGAGGCTTCCCTTCATACTCTGTGTTCACTGTAACTAGAAGCTAGGCCTTCATTCGGTTCAGGTTAAAAGTCATTGGCAAGGTTACTCGAGGACAATGCTATGAAGGTCATATTCTCTCATGTCCAGAAACAACCAGGTTCTTCACTAAATAAGATTTAAGTAAAGAGTGGTATACCATCAACGAGAAGCTAACCCAGAATCTCAATGCCGTCTTTCTCCCCGAGAGCGGGGTCCTGGGTGATTTCACATGTTTTCTATTTATAGAAAGCCCAGGTTCTTCTATAAATTCCTTTGGGTTGTCTTGTTGGAATCGTGTGTGATAAGCAGTCTCAGTTTCTTACATGTGATTTCCTCAGAGGCTGATGAGTCATAAGATCAGTTAACTTGGAGTAAAACACCTGAGAGGATTACAAGCTGACTAAAAATCAAATGCAGGTGTCAGAAGGTGATCCTTTGCTGACAGCGTCCACTTGGAGTTCTCAGGGCTTTGAGCTCAACACCAGGAACAATGGGAAATGAGACGAGGGACAGGGTGGGGGAACCTTGTGGCCCCAAAGCCCAAGTCGGGTGTGCAGAGCTCTCTGCCGGGGCCAGCGTGTGGGAACGCGCTGACAGCTCCCATGGGGCCTTCCCAGTGAGTTTCTAGTTTGCTTGTTTGCATAACACCTGGCAGGCTACAGTCCACAGGGTCGCAGAGTGTTGGACATGACTGAAGCGAACTAGCACGCACACAGAGACGCTGTGCTGTACCTGCTGTGGTCTCCACCATCCCCATGGAACTGAAGAATATCTTTCCTCAGTGAGGACAATGGCCTAATCCAACAGCCAGGCCCAAGGAGCAAGGTGCCAGGAACAGAGGCAGGACTCAACACTGTCTTTGCTTTCTTTCAAATTTTTGGCCACATCGCATGGCATATGGGATCTTAGTTCCCTGACCAGGGATTGAACCTGTGCCTCCTGCAACTGAACCACTGGACCGCCAGAGAAGTCCCACAGTGCTATCTTTGAAAGGGTGGTGGGGTCCCAGCCTTCTGGAGCCCCCTCAGTCCATATACAACAGGTGGCCCTGCAAGATGATCAGGAAAAATACTTGTCCAAGGTTGTCTTCCTTCAACATGACACCTGCCCATCTCCAGCTGCTCATCCTTCTCTGCTGCTCAACGGCAGGGGTCTCTCTCCCCCTCTCTGGAGCCTTCCCTGCCCCTCCGCCAAAGTTCCAATGTCATGCTATCATCTCAGACATGTCATAAACTCACCCTCCACCCAGTCTCCCCAGCTCTGTCCTAGTTTTCCCAAAGGCAACCCCACCCCTCCCAGCACCCAGGCTAAAAACGGGCATCAGCCATAACTCATCCTGCCTATCCAACCGGTCCCCAGGTCCTCTGAATCTCTGATGCAATGGCATCGTTAACTTATCTTTCTTCAGCTGCCTCTGTAACCTGGCCGCCAACATCCATAGGAGGATATAGCTCTATCCTCCTTCCTCATCCTCCAGCCTGTCTCACTGCCTTTCCAAGACTCTCCCCCTCGAGAATTCTTCTAGCTCCTCCTACACATCGCAAGTGCATCCCACCTTCTTCTGTTGACCCCATCTTTCTATTCCACCTTGGCTCCCAGCTCCACCTGTTCTAGAAGCCTTGGCCCTTATTGCCCTTTGATAATAAGAAACACACCACATGCCAGGCATTTTATAACCATATCTTATGTTTTAAAGTTCCTTTACAGTATATGCATTATTGTCCCCATTTTACAGATGAGGAAAACTGAGGCCTGGAGAGGTTACCACATGTCAAACTGCCTATAAATAATAGAACTGGGCTTCAACCCACATCTGGCTAATCCTTCATCCTGTGTAACTGCTTGCCACCACACCTCTTCACCCTCTGTAAGGATAGCACATTGCTTCTTGAAATAGTACCCTGCCTCCTCCTGCTAGCTTCTTTAAATCCCCCAACCCACAACTCTATCACATAGCTTCTCTCAAGGTTCCAGCCCATGCTGTTACTCTCATCTCTGAAATTTTCTGGCAGAAGTCTCAGCCCTCCACAATTTGGTACTTAATTATAGACTGCCTTGTGCGGTTCTCTGGTTATTTCTCATTTGTCTATCTTGTTCCCAAGTGTAGGTGTCAGTGTTAGGGGACGGGGCTTCCACTCCTGTCTCTTATACACATCTTTCTTGGTGAAAGTGAAAAGTATGTCTTTTATTTTTACTTAAAAAAACCAAAGGAAATTTTTGGCCAAGACAATATTTTAAAACTCATGGTGACAAACCAGAAGGCAGTTTTTCAAGGGAGATTAAATGGATAGCTTAGGCTTGATATGTAAATCATTTAAAATAACCAAGACTCTATTTAATATGAGAGGGCATCTTTATGACTTAAAGATACAAGCACTTAAGCCATAAAGGGAAAGAATGATACATTTTACTACATTAAAATTTTTAAATTTGGTACCATAGAGACATCATTAAAAAGTCAAAAGACAGGTCACAAACTGGGAAAGGATATTTACAATGCATTTAGTGGAGCTAATATTAGCATCCGTGACTACACGTTATTAACTGCCCTCACCCCAGTGGGGAAAGGCTAAGAATAAGTAATTCAGAGAAGAGGAATCTGGAAGGACACGAAATATGAGATGATGCCTAGCCTCATAAATAATCAGGAAAATATCAGTGGAACAACAGTGAGTTCACACCCTTCAGACTGTTGTTGCTCCGTCGTTCAGTCGTGTCCTATTCTTTCAGGCCCCATGGACTGAAGCCTGCCAGGCTTCTCTGCTCGTGGAATTTTTCAGGCACGAATACTGGAGTTGGGTGTCATTTCCTACTCCAGGGACCAAACTCATGTCTCTTGTGTTTCCTGCGTTGGCAGGCGGATTCTTTAGCCCTGAGCCACCTGGGAAGCCCACCCTTCAAATTGGCAACATTTAAAAACTCTAGTGATACCAAGAGAAGGGAAGCTATTAGATCTCC
The DNA here is from genome assembly GCA_006410875.1 of Neotragus pygmaeus. NCBI lineage: Eukaryota > Metazoa > Chordata > Mammalia > Artiodactyla > Bovidae > Neotragus > Neotragus pygmaeus. Next base: position 262,072 of record SJYV01022864.1, on the reverse strand, counting down.
TATTGACTGGGAGCATAAAATGGTACAGCCACTCCAGAAAGTAATTTGGCAACAACTGGTCAAATTGAAGAAGTGCCCTGTTTTCCTATTGTGTATATATGTATTAGTATATATGTTGAGAGTCCTTTGGACTGCAAGGAGATCAAACTAGTCAGTCCTAAAGGAAATCAACCCTGAATATTCATCGGAAGGACTGATGCTGAAGCTGAGATTGCTGTCTCCAATACTTTGGCCATGTGATACAAAGAACCGACTCATTAGAAAAGACCCGGATGCTGGGAAAGGAAACGAGAAGGGAGTGGCAGAGGATGAGATGGTTAGATAGCAATGGACATGAATTTGGGCAAACTCTGGGAGATGATGGAGGACAGGGAAGCCTGCAGTCCATGGGGTCACAAAGAGTCAGACACAATTTAGTGACTGAACAACAACACATATGTGTGTATATAAATATATATATACATAATTTTGGGGGGCATGTGGGATCTTAGTTTCCTGACCAGGGATCAAACCCACACCCCTGGCAATAGAAGGGCAGAGTCTTAACCACTAGACTGCCAGGGATGTCCCCTTGTATGTATTCATGATGCTCTGGCATTTGTGGCCTTCCTACTGAGGAGAGAACACTCCTCCTAGGGTAGGCCAATTCTTAGTGATAGCAAAGGGCTTAAAGCACACCTTTCATAGCACAGTAACCAATCCAGAGCCCTTACTCTGAACCACCTCCTCCATCTGGCAGTTAGACTCCAGGAAGCAATACTCCTCTCCCCTAATCACCCAGGACTACGTTCCAGACACCTTGAGACCACTTCTAGAGGCCAGAGCCTGCTGACGCTATTTAAATCAGTCAATCCTAAGCTCTTTCTCTGCCCTGCCTTGCCTTTCTTGCAGAAAATACAATCAACCTTCTCTGCCATGCCTTCCCCTCATCCCATTTGTCTCCTGACCAAACCTGGTGCCTCTCCATGAGGCCATGCATGGCATGGCAAGCCTCCTTGAATCCAGGATGTAAGTAATAAAAATTTTCTTTCACTGGCATTAGGTTTTCCACGTCACCACTCAGTCACCTCCATAAATTAAAATCCCACGGATACTACTGATAAACCCACATTGTGATCTGAGAAATTAATTCCCATATCATGTAAAGGGAAATGTACAATAAAGGGTTCTCACTGCCGCATTGTTGGTTACAGAAAACACTGGAAACAACCTGAATGCCCATTAGTAAAAGAATAATGAATACACTGCCCCATGGTCATAAAATAGGTTACCAAAAGCAGTGACTAAAGCCATGTATCCCAACGCTGAATGAAAGCAGCAAACTGCAGAATAAGTCAATGTGTTTGCTTATATGAAATTTAAAATATTTGTAAAACAATACTATATATTGTTTATAAAACATATTCATGTAATAAAAATATAAAAACATGGAAGAGAAAGACTTTCCAATCTGGGACATGGTTTCCCACAGGAGGACGAGTAGGAGCAAAATCAGGAAAGAGTTGAAAGGAAGTTTCACCTCTATCTGTAATATTTCATTTCTTTAAAACCAAGCAAATATTTGTCCAAGATGTGATAAAATGTTAAGATCAGTTCGATCTGTCTGGTAGGTACATGGTTGTTTGCTGTTCTATTTTCAGTACTTTACTGTATGTTTGAGCTGTTTCATAATGAGAAGAAGGTGTAATTTCATTTGCATGAATGATCTCAAGGTCATATGAAAGAGAAACATGGCAGGGTTATGTCATAACCTAGCAAGCTCTGTCCCCATCTCAAGGGTGTCAAGTTTCTCCTCTCACCTTAAGTCTTTTACTATCATTATTACAGACTTTTCATGAAAGGTGTAAACACCTTCAACCCACAGAGGATATACATATATGTTGATCAAGTGTATAAAAACCAAGTCACACAGCTCAAAAGTCAAGTGCTATATTAGAGGACTATCCAATTAATTAGTAGAACACCACTTGTTTTTTAGGGGGAATAAGGAAGAAAAAAAATCCTATTCTAACTAGAGAAATAGTTGATAAACAATTTCCAAAAGGCATAATAAAATTCACCTGAAATTTTCAGATTGAATTTTTTAGAATTTTTATGTTCAGATTTCAGCTATGATAACTATCTATACCTTAAAGTATTTCCTCTAAAAGTACAGGACTAGTTTTTATCTTTTCTTCTCAAGATCATTTCTACATCTTACTAGAAGTATTGAATAGTCCTTGCATTAGTCCTGAGGTTTTCAGCAGCAAATATCGAATGCACAGTGGCTTCAACAATAAAGGCATTCAATTATCTGATATAAAAGGAAACGTACAAATGGTTTGGGGGTTGGGACAGTCACTCAACGATCTTCTCAAAGACCCAGGCTCTTTCTGTCTTTCTCTTTTGCTATCCTCAGTGAAGTAGACAGCCTCCTTTGTCCGTAAGAATTCCCACCTTCTGGTCTCACAGACCAGCCCCTGGTAAAATGTGGGAGGGGTGTGAATATAGCAAAAGAAATGCTCTCACTTCTGAGAATCTTGTAGAAAGACTATGGCTTCCATCGGGGGCTCACACTCTCTGTCTCTTTCTCTCTCTCACTCCCCTGCATCTCTCACTCTGGCAAAAGAAAGCTGTTATCTTGTGCAGTGAAGAGGCCCAGGTGGTGAAGCTTTCCAACAATAGCCAGCCAAGACCTGGTGCCTACTAACAACCATGAGAGTGCATTTGAAAGTGGATTCTTCCATCCCCATGACCCTTGAGATGATTGCAACCCTGCCTATCAGCTTGACCATGACCTCATGAGAGACCATTACCAGGTTCCTAAAGCTTGGAAACTGTGTTAGTTCATAGATATTATTTGAAGGAATTAAGTTTTGAAGTAATTTGTGACAAGGCCATAGATAACTAATGCACTAGTATGTCTGCCTGTTTCCCCTAATGACAGCTTCCATAGCTCCAAAAGATCCCCCCTTACTTCTCGTTGACCAGAACTGTCTCTTATGTTGGTCTCTAGCTGCAAGGAAGGCTGGGAAATCAAGTATCTGCCCTTTGAACTGCTTACGGGGAGGGGAGCAAGGAGCAGCAGGCTGGGAATGGCTTCTGTCTAGCAATGCTATCTATCAGACCTTCCCCCAGTTTCAGTTTGTCTTTGTTTTCACATGGTGTCACTTAACTTGGCCCTTCATACTCGGTAGGCTTCCCCACGTGGTTCAGTGGTAAAGAATCTGCCTGCCAATGCAGGAGACACAGGAGACTTGAGTTTGATCCTGGGTCGGGAAGATCCCCTGGAGAAGGAAATGGCAACCCATTCCAGTATTCTTGCCTGGGAAAGCCCATGGAGAGAGAAGCCTGGTGGGCTACAGTCCATGGGGTTACAAAGAATCGAATACGACTGAGCAAGAGGCTTCCCTTCATACTCTGTGTTCACTGTAACTAGAAGCTAGGCCTTCATTCGGTTCAGGTTAAAAGTCATTGGCAAGGTTACTCGAGGACAATGCTATGAAGGTCATATTCTCTCATGTCCAGAAACAACCAGGTTCTTCACTAAATAAGATTTAAGTAAAGAGTGGTATACCATCAACGAGAAGCTAACCCAGAATCTCAATGCCGTCTTTCTCCCCGAGAGCGGGGTCCTGGGTGATTTCACATGTTTTCTATTTATAGAAAGCCCAGGTTCTTCTATAAATTCCTTTGGGTTGTCTTGTTGGAATCGTGTGTGATAAGCAGTCTCAGTTTCTTACATGTGATTTCCTCAGAGGCTGATGAGTCATAAGATCAGTTAACTTGGAGTAAAACACCTGAGAGGATTACAAGCTGACTAAAAATCAAATGCAGGTGTCAGAAGGTGATCCTTTGCTGACAGCGTCCACTTGGAGTTCTCAGGGCTTTGAGCTCAACACCAGGAACAATGGGAAATGAGACGAGGGACAGGGTGGGGGAACCTTGTGGCCCCAAAGCCCAAGTCGGGTGTGCAGAGCTCTCTGCCGGGGCCAGCGTGTGGGAANATGTCCGACTCTTCGCAACCCCATGGACTGCAGCCCAGCAGGCTCCTCCATGCATGGGATTTTTCCAGGCACGAGTACTGGAGTGGGGTGCCACTGCCTTCAGTATGAGGTATATAGTCAATACCTGTGTAGTATCTTTGTATGTTAACATATGGTCACTAGACTTATTGTGGTGATCACTTTGAAATGTATAGAAAAATCAAATTACTATGTTGTGTAACAGGAACTGACAGTGTTCTAGATAATTATACTTCAGAAATAAACTCACAGAAAAACAGATTAAGCTCTGTGGTTACCAGAGGCAGGGAGTAGGGGGAACGAAGATTGGATGAAGTCAATCAAAAGGCACAAACTTTTAGCAATAAGTACTAGGGATGTAATGCACAATAGGATAAATATAATTAACACTGCTCATGTGACATTTGGAAGTTTTTAAGAAAGTAAATCTTAAAGTTCTCATCACAAAAATTGTTTTTCCTATTTAAAAAATTTTTCTATCTATATGAGATGATGGGTGTTCACTAAACTTTGTGATAATCCTTTCATGATGTACTGATACGTAAGTCAAATCCTGATGCTGTATACCTTAAACCTTTGCCTAGCACTCTCNATGCTATCATCTCAGACATGTCATAAACTCACCCTCCACCCAGTCTCCCCAGCTCTGTCCTAGTTTTCCCAAAGGCAACCCCACCCCTCCCAGCACCCAGGCTAAAAACGGGCATCAGCCATAACTCATCCTGCCTATCCAACCGGTCCCCAGGTCCTCTGAATCTCTGATGCAATGGCATCGTTAACTTATCTTTCTTCAGCTGCCTCTGTAACCTGGCCGCCAACATCCATAGGAGGATATAGCTCTATCCTCCTTCCTCATCCTCCAGCCTGTCTCACTGCCTTTCCAAGACTCTCCCCCTCGAGAATTCTTCTAGCTCCTCCTACACATCGCAAGTGCATCCCACCTTCTTCTGTTGACCCCATCTTTCTATTCCACCTTGGCTCCCAGCTCCACCTGTTCTAGAAGCCTTGGCCCTTATTGCCCTTTGATAATAAGAAACACACCACATGCCAGGCATTTTATAACCATATCTTATGTTTTAAAGTTCCTTTACAGTATATGCATTATTGTCCCCATTTTACAGATGAGGAAAACTGAGGCCTGGAGAGGTTACCACATGTCAAACTGCCTATAAATAATAGAACTGGGCTTCAACCCACATCTGGCTAATCCTTCATCCTGTGTAACTGCTTGCCACCACACCTCTTCACCCTCTGTAAGGATAGCACATTGCTTCTTGAAATAGTACCCTGCCTCCTCCTGCTAGCTTCTTTAAATCCCCCAACCCACAACTCTATCACATAGCTTCTCTCAAGGTTCCAGCCCATGCTGTTACTCTCATCTCTGAAATTTTCTGGCAGAAGTCTCAGCCCTCCACAATTTGGTACTTAATTATAGACTGCCTTGTGCGGTTCTCTGGTTATTTCTCATTTGTCTATCTTGTTCCCAAGTGTAGGTGTCAGTGTTAGGGGACGGGGCTTCCACTCCCTACCATCTCCCAAAGGCAGGGTCTCAATGTGCCAAAAGCAGATTGGACTCCACCCAGCCTCACCCTACTCTTCACTCCAGCCTGTCGGTGGCCTCAGATCTGTGTATGTGTGTGTGAGTCTGCACACATGCACACAAGCACAGACACAGGTGTGCACACGTTTTCTCTGTTGCGGACACATTTAGCCAGGAGTTCCCTTCTCAAATAGCTGGAACTACCTACCCAAGACAGAAAACCCCTTCCTGACCGAACACTGGGCACTGCTCCCCAGTGTGAAGTTCCACCAGATCAGTAAGGCGAGCAGAGTTGGCGGGAGGGNCATTTAGCCAGGAGTTCCCTTCTCAAATAGCTGGAACTACCTACCCAAGACAGAAAACCCCTTCCTGACCAAACACTGGGCACTGCTCCCCAGTGTGAAGTTCCACCAGATCAGTAAGGCGAGCAGAGTTGGCGGGAGGGCCCCTAGTGGGTTTGGCCTTCCCCAGTGGCTCAACTGGTAAAGAATCCACCTGCGGTGTGGGAGCCCTGGGTTTGATCCTTAGGTTGGGAAGATGCCCTGGAGAAAGGAATGGCTACCCACTCCAGGATTCTGGCTTGGAGAATCCCATGGACAGAGGAGCCGGGTAGGCTATAGTCCATGGGGTCGCAAAGAGTTGGACATGACTGAGTGACTTTCACCTCATTTCACTTCACTTCCCCCGGTGGGTTCAGTGTGGCTATCACATCCTAGCAGAGGATGGAGCTGGACTGAGCATTGGGCAGGAGACTTTGTATCTCTATTCCAATTCTGACCCAGCTTCTGTGTGCCCTGGGGGGACAGAGAAGGGGGACAGCGGCCAATTCGCTGTCTTGCAACATCCTTAGGCAGTAACATTTGCTGGTAGTGAGGAAGACTCTCCTTGCCAGGGCCATGTTGCACTACTCCAGACTGGCATCACCAGGGCTCCCTGGGGCTACCCTGGGTCCCCCCCACCATCTGCCTTTCCCTTCAGGCTCCAAATCATCTCTCTGCTCTGACCCAGATGCCCCCGCACCTGGGGTCTCAAGCTGTTCATTCTTGGGATTACTAACATCTCAAACATGAGATGTCATGAATACTGACATTTTGAATCTCTCATTTCGAAGTGAGAATACAGTGTGATGCCCTAACACAGAATGCTGGAGATTCCAGGTTGACTTCTTACGAGATATTTAGGACACAGTGCAGAGATTCAGGGCTTGGACAGAGAGTGCTAAGAGTTGGTGTGTCGGCGGAGGGCGGGGGAGAGAAGGTGAGAGCTGGAGAGACAGGGGGTGGGGGCCCTGGAGCCCAAACTCTTTTCCTTTACAATTTTGCCGGTGGCCAGTCCTAACATGTGAATAAACAGATGAGTAAGCAAAGGGGCACTTAGACAAGAACAAATAAAAATAATTGTGTCATACCTCACACACGCCACCCGAGCCTGGGGCAGGATCCCAGGGAGGGGCGTCGCGGTGGGGCATGGGTGCTGTGAGCCGAGTCTCCCTCAGAAACCAGAGCCAACTTGGCCGCCCTGTCGCTGTGGGAAAGGAGTACCCTCTCCTGGAGGGAGGCCAGCGTTTACTCCCTTTACAGCTGCAGCGTGCAGGGGAGGGAGGTGCCATCCCATACCCATCTGTGGAGGTTTTGCAACCCGATGAGTGAACCCTTTGGGACTCAGGGCTGAGCAGCACCTCTTCCGGGGCCCGGCCCTGCGTGGTGGCCACCTGCGATCCAAGGGGTACCAGGCGAGTGCAGAGGAGGGCGCTCACTGGGCCAGGACGCTGCCCGGGGGGGCCTTTACCAGGCTTTGGGGCTGCCTCCTGACCGAGCTCAGCAGGCCCAGGCAGCTGCTGCCTGANACCTGCGATCCAAGGGGTACCAGGCGAGTGCAGAGGAGGGCGCTCACTGGGCCAGGACGCTGCCCGGGGGGGCCTTTACCAGGCTTTGGGGCTGCCTCCTGACCGAGCTCAACAGGCCCAGGCAGCTGCTGCCTGAGCCACTGTGGGTGGGTGTCCCAGCCGCCCGGGGAGCGACAGCCACATTCCAGGCTCCGGGCTGGCAGGGAAGCTTGGCCGCAAGTTTCAACAGGAGGGTGGCTGGCATTCAGGCACATCGGTGCTGAGAGTTCCCTCCCTTTCCCGGGAGGTCCCTGGTTGAGGAGATGGAAGAACAGGTGTTCAAGGGGGACCCTGACACCCCTCATTCCATCTCCTTCTCGGGCAGCGGGTTCCTCTCCTTCTACCAGGCCGGGGCGGTGGACGCCCTTCGGGACCTGGCCCCCCGGATGCTGGAAACAGCCCATCGCTTCGCTGGGACGTCGGCAGGTGCGGTGGTGGCAGCCTTGGCCATCTGTGGGATCGAAATGGGTAAGGCTTTTGTTCTGGGTTCCCTGGGGAGCCTCTGGAGGGGTTCCACAAAGCAGAGCCTGAGGGTGGCTTGGGGATGCTTTGGGGAACAAAGCCAGGTCGTCTGGGTGGTGGGAAGGGAAGATGTAGGTTGAGTGGGATAGCATTTGCGGTCAGAGTTTGCTGGGTCCCAGTCTCTGACCCGCTGGCTGAGCTTGGAACTCTGTCTCCCTCTCCCTCAGCCAGGCTCTCGGAGAGGGAAAGGTGGTACCTCTCTGAAACATCCTGTCTTGAGAGTTACACCATGACACAGGCATATACTGGGTGAAAAGCTGCTCCAGCCTGGCCTCATTTAAAAATGCAAATATCCTTGGGAAGGACAAATTGACATCTTCATCATCTTGGTGGAGGTGGATTCCTCAGACCAGCTTCCAGGTGGCTGGAAGTGAAAGCCCTGGGCTTGGAGGGATGGACAGAGGGGTTGGCGGAGGGAAACTGGGAAGGAATGGGGGAGGCCTCACTTTGCCTGCTGCCCCACTTGTCCAGGAGGCCCNGAACGAGGACATTGATCACCGCCTGCTAATAGTCCCGCATGGTCCTTTCCATCCAGCATACCAGACAGTTTTCAGAGTGTGGATAATGGAGCATGCAGTTTCTTAGAGTGCTCTCTGAGGCTTAAGCTTACCAGGGATGCCGAACCTTGTGCCTGACCAAGCAAAGTAATCTTCATCTCTTTGGGGACTTCATGAGAACTGGCTGTCACCCTGTAATCCTCCACCTTAATGTCTCCCTTTCAGAGATTGTTGTCTTTGAATTCCTTTGAGTGACCATGGTTCTTTCTGGGACCATATTTGCTGGCCTTCCCTGTTTCCTCATTTGTAAAAAATGCCATCTCTCTGGCAATAAACTCATAGGCTCTACCAGCTAATCTAATGAAGAAGCTTTCGTGGTGAACTCCCCATGATCTATCAGTACCAGCATCATTATGATTATACTGTACCTCTGTCTATACCTACACTATACACATAACCAGATTTGTGTTCAGAGTCTAGCTATGCTATAATCCTTCAGGTAACTTACAGCACCTTCCATGGAACCCAGTTTTATCTGTGAAATAGAAGCTCTCATAGAGATGTGCAATAGTAGTAACTATTCATTGAATGGTTGTAGTTGTTGTAATTATGATTATTAATAATGACCTTTCAAATCATTTTTTTAATTTCCTGCTGCAATCCTATTAATTTTGTAGGACCATAATCACCTAGATCATAATAATGGCTAACCTTTGTTGACAGCTTATGCCAGATATCACTGTAAGATTCTACAGGGGCTCATTTAGTTCTAACAACATGCTACTAATTTAATTTTTTTTTCATATTTATTTGCCTATTTCGCTGTGTTGGGTCTTAGGTGCAGCATGCAGGATCTCAGCACATGGACTCTCTAGCTGTGGTTCAGGCTCAGTAGTTGCAGCACGTAGGCCCAGTTCCCCAGAGCATGTAGGATCCTAATGCCCCAACCAGGGATTGAACCTGTGTCTCCTGCACTGCAAGATAAATCCTTAATCAATGGACCACCAGGGGAGTCCCAATAGCCTATTAACTGAGTCTTGTGGAAGATTTTATTTTGCAAAAATAGTCCAAACAGTATCTCCCAGCCCATATTCTTCTCTTTCAGAGAGATTTTAACAGTCCTTCCCTTGAAAGGTGGGGTCTACAAGAACTCCACTTATATTTGGGCAGTCTTATGACTACAGTGGAAATGATACTATGTGATTTCTGAAGCTCAGTTACAACAGGCAATACGGTTTCTACTTGGTGTCCTTGGGGCTCTTTTCACTTTCAGAACCCATCCAAGCCACTCCTTGGGGAGGCTGACATGGACAAGAAGCAACAGCTGACATTAACTTGCCAGCCATGTGACTGAACCAGCTTGGAAGTGGATCTTCCAGCCTCAGTCAAACTCTGCCAACTGATGCTGTGAAACAGAAACAAGGTGCCTCTTTCAGGTTTTGCTCAAATTTCAGACTCATGACGAAAATAAACAATTATTATTGCTTTAAAGCACAAGATCTGAAGTAGTTTGTTAGGAAGCAATTGATAACTGATCCAGCTACTATTACATATTCAGGTTAGAAATGAGAACACTGAGACAGAAAGGTTAATTAATTACTACATCACATCATGAGTGCCTAGCAAAATGGATTTTTCTCTTCCCAGGGTTGTGAAACATTCTATGCCTTTCTCCCACTACCTCTCCTCCACTTAGGACTTCTGTTGTCATTACTGTTGTCTTCTGTGTGTTTTTTTTTTCTTTTTTCCAAGAATGTTATAAAGAGCCTCCATTACTCTAGATTCCTTCTGGAAAGTTGAGTATAGCAGGGATGGGTCAGAGAAGAGAGTTGGCTGTGGCACCATTGGAAAGTGAAAACCAAGCCCACTGACTTACTCTGTGGAAACTTTGGTGGGTTGTCATTGACGTCGGTCAGTGTGATCGTCACTTTGGTTGTCCCTGAGAGTCCACCCATGTGTCCACCCATGTCCTTGGCCTGGATCACCACATGGTACTCCTCCTTGGCTTCCCTATCCATGTTGGGAAGGGCGGTTCTGATGATACCTGGACAGGAGAGCAGGGAACACCACAGATCTTCATTAATTACATTGTAACAAAAAAGATCTAGGCACAGGGAAGCAGAGATGAATAAAACAGCACCTGTCTGTACAGAAGAGTCACTCCAACATATTTACCATCAAAAGTAACCATACTTGGAGCATCATATAGACAAAGTTTCCAGCAAATTGCCATTGTTATTAATGTAGCATTAAAATTTTATGTTTTATATGTTGTACTTAAATGCAAGTAATAATCTCATCTTTCTCAGGTATAACAATTAAAGATGCTAAAGATTGATACATTTGAGGACCCACTACATGAGCATCCATAACATAAACCCATGCTTCTGGACTGTCAGCAGAATCCTTTGACTATCAATGCCTGCATATAATTCTTAGAAACATTACTCTGGTCTATTTTAAGTTAAAAGTAGATGGCAATACATTAAAATGTTAATATTAGCTTTTTAAGTGTATAACAAATGGCTTAGAAATATACACAATGCTTATGTCAACTCTAGCTGTTTACTATCACCTATCACTGACAAGTATACATTAATAATTGAATTCTACATGATCTCTGGATATTAGTGCATTACTGGTGTGGAAACCATGTTCACTTAAAATCTTTTGGGAACGCGTGCAAGCTTTTTCTGTCTGTAGATACAGCAACACTTACACTAGAAATCTAAGAGAGTGCCATGGAAGTTTTAAGCGTTTATCCTTTTCTGACCCCGATGTTTGCATGTTTCTCAACAATATTATTCAACTCACTGAGCCTCGTTTTTCTTGTCTGTTAAATAATTTGGTAGGTTCAAATTGGTCCTTCCTAACATGAGTCCCTGAGATAACGAATACTGCAACTAGAGTCCCTCCAGCAATTTTAGTATCTCAAAAACTCAGATGCAATTCCACATTTATCCTTGGCAAAATAAATTGGTAAATGCCTTTGATGAAATCATAGCAAGTAGCCCCCTAAATTGTGATCCAAATCATAGTGTCTACAAATAAATGATCACATAGGTAAGTGGAAATTATTCAGTAAGCAGGCAAAATATCTGATTGGCAGGTTATGCAATATAATATTATACACACACACACACACACACACACATTTATACATGTATTTGATAAATTTCAATTGTATTAATGTAAGTGGATTTTTTTGTAAATATCTTGCAAACATATCGGGGTATATTGTGGAAAAAAGAAGGGAGTTTGAGGTATAATACTGTGGACTGACAGTTTCACAGGATTTTAGTGTTTATTCTAATAAAAGGATCCTAGAATCAAATTTGGTACACATGGAGTGGTGTGGGTTTTGGCTGGTATACTCATTCACTCTTTTTGTTTGCTATTTGTCTTCTGTAGCAATTTGCAGAACCTCCTTTTTGGATGCTAATGCCTGTTGGGAACCTCAAAGCTCAGCGGAGGAGGTGGGGAACTGCCACCTCCCAGACGTACCTGAGCCTCATCAGTTCCCACCCCCACCACCCCCAACCCTGCACAGTGGTCTTCAAGCTTTGAGAGCTGCCAGTTTTTACCAGTCCTCAAGTCCTATGGTCTCTTAATTTGGATCCACAGTTAAATTTTAGGGTAAAACATATTTGAAGATACATTTTTAAGTTGAAGTTGAATTTTAAGAACTGATAGCGTGAAGAAAGTTGCAGTCTAGGATTGTATTTATTGCTGTGACATGGCGCAATACAAACAAAAGCAGTCACAAGTATAATTCACTGAGTGCTAACTACAGGCCAGGCAATGCACAGTGTCTACACTGCACAATAGTCTTGTTAGGTGGCCCATTTTATATTGTAGAAAACTGAGACTCAAAAAGGTTTCAGCCAGCGGGCCTGGACTCCTTATTCACAATGTGTCACAAATCACGATGCCATTCCATGGTACCTGTCTGTGCTTCTACTGAAAAGTAGGGTTGTCCTTCCAGGATGCTGTACACTAACTTGGCACTGTTTCCATAGGTGGGGTCGTCTGCGTCTGAAGCTGTCACCTGGATCACTGACGTTCCTTAAAAGTGAAACATTCATTAGAGACAATCCCTCCGCTTTTCAAATTATATTCTAGTTTGCAAATTTTGTTTTAAGATTAAAGAGCCCCCAAATTATTCAATATGCTTTGATTTTACAGACTGAGATGCAAAAGTAATTTCCCTTCCTCCTCCCTCCCTTTTTAATCCTCATAGCTTAAAAATGAACTTTCTATATTCATAGTGCATTCTGCTATGCTTAGTAGTTAAAATAATAATGTGAACATTATTGCAAAAACATTCGAAGGTCCATGCAACTGGAATGTTCAGTATATCAAATAATTAAATAAAAATCTTCCCAAAGAGTATAATAAAGGATAATTAATGATGAATTGCTTTTCATGAAAGGACAGAGTGCAGTCTTCCATCTGTAGCACAGCAATAAATACATCATTTTACTATTGCTTTGCATGTAATAAAATGGCTGCTAATACTACATTTTAATTAATTTATGGTCATAAATATTGTACAGAATGTTGTTCCCTACTGGCATGAAAATTGCATCTTCCCACCTCCAGTGGGTCTGGTAGTCACACAACAGAAATCACCAGTAGACATCTGGTGAGATCTAAGGCCAGCAATTGTGAGTCACAGTGGAAAGAAGCCAGGGAGCCAGGGAACTGAAAGAAGAGGGTATTCTGTTTTTCGTAGGAAAAACCTTTGTTCCTTGATGGTTCAGAATGGGGCAGAGGAGATGGTCAAGGGAGAGAGCTGGTAATTATAGAATTCCTCTGTGCCAAGCACTGTCTGGGGCATGTTCCGAGTATCCCACCCCTCTGCTAGGTGCTTTCTACTGGTTCATTGTGCTTGTGAGTTACTGCGTATGACAGGTAGGAAGTTCTGCAGTCTGTTTTGCAAAGTGGGTCACTGTCAGAGTCAGGATTCTAACCTCTACCCAGCAAACAACCAAGCCCAAGTTCTTTCCATGACAGTTTCAACAGAGGAGCTAGGTTCTACTTGAGAGGCAAGGCAGCCCACGTATACAGCCCCTGTCAGCCCTCTGATCTACAAGTTTGCTGGTGATTTTCACACAGTGTAAGAACAAATTTTACTTTTTTAAAAAATTCTGTAATTCATTTTTTCATACAAACAACTTTTGGGGGAGGATTCTTCCCACAAAACTAGGTACTATTCTAAATCATAGACATTTGTAATGGCATTAATAAGCTCTATTCTCTACTTTCATGCTAGAGCTTGTGAAAGTATTATTTTTTATGCTTAATTTGTGTCAAGAAATCCACTAAGTTCATTACAACTTTTTGTATTTTACATCTATGTTTATTTATAACCCTCATCAGAGTTTACATTATCCTCATGTGATAGACGACAAAATGAAAACTGAGAAAGATGTAAGATGTTGTCTGGGTTGACCTGGTTGGTCAGAGGCACTGCCATGATTCCAATCCAGTACTGTCTGACAGCAGACAACTCTCATAGGCCACGATGCAAAGTCTGATATTAATCCTTAAGCACTAAGCTGCCCCAAGACATGGGGTCAATGAAAATTCCCCTGGAGCATCCTTTTTGATGACTGGCCTTTTCCCCCTGGCTCAGCTGCTGTTGTCCTCTATTTAATGATTTCTTTGATGTCTGCTGTTTCTCATTAAAAGTCCCTAAGTGACTACTGAGAAACTAAAGAANTGATGCCACCCAACAATCTCATCCTCTGTCGTCCCCTTCTCCTCCTGCCCTCAATCTTTCCCAGCATCAGGGTCTTTTCAAATGAGTCAGTTCTTTGCATCAGGTGGCCAAAGTATTGGAGTTTCAGCTTCAGTATCAGTCCTTCCAGTGAATATTCAGGACTGGTTGGATCTCCTTGCAGTCCAAGAGACTCTGACTCAGGGAACTCAAACTGGGGCTCTGTAACAACCTAGAGGGGTGGGAATGGGTGGGAGGAAGGAGAGAGTTTCAAGAGGGCGGGGGCGTATGTACACTGATGGTTAATTCATGTTGACATATGACACAAATCAAACCAATATTGTAAAGCAATCATCAATCCATTAAAAATAAATAAATATAAAAATAATAAAGTTGACAATTAAAAATAAATAAATATAAAAAAATAAAGTTGAAAGAGCAATAAAAAAAGAGGGGGAGAAACAGGGAGAGCAGTAGGAGGCTGTTGTTCGGGGCAGGGGGCTGGGCAGTGAGAGCAGTGAGGGCACGCGCTTTAGGGTACAGGTTGGAGGAAGGGCCAGGGATGAGGGGCGCGCTGCAGAGTGAGGAAGGGGAGTGAGCAGGGCCCCTTCCTGCCTGCGGATCTGTGCTGGGTGAGATGTCTTTCTCTCTGTTTTAAAGAATAATTGTAATACCCATTCCCTGAGTACCCCTTCCGTGCAAGATAAATTTTTCTTTTCTCTAATTCACAAGTGATCACTTCTTTCTCGATTCAAACAATGCAAAGGTATTTAGAGTATAAAGGGAAAAAGAAGCCTTTACTCACCTCCTCCCACTTCCCCTCCTAGAGCCTGTGGAAGGACTCTGATGGTATCCTTATAGATCTTTTTTTTCTTAATAACAGGTCCTCTGTGAATGTAGCAGTTCATCCTTCAGTCACCCAGTGGACCCTAGGACAGGCCTTCAGAAAGTGGTGAGGGTCCTCTACTCCCTGATCTTGGAGTCACAGACTCCCTTCCCTTAGAGACACCCCCTTTTCTGGGATTTCTCTCTCTTTCCAGGTGCTCGGGTCACTCACCCGTTCCATCGCCCCCACTTCCTCAAGTCTTTAGTTCAACTTCTTAAAACACACCAGCCAGAAGGGTCAGTGGTGTCTCTGTCTTCGGGCATTTGAGAACTTTCAGAATTAATCCAGTTCAGTCAATAAACACTGCCCAGATGGTTGGATGGCATCACCGACTCAATGGACGTGAGTTTGAGTGAACTCCAGGAGTTGGTGATGGACAGGGAGGCCTGGAGTGCTGCAGTCCACGGGGTCGCAGAGTCGGACACGACTGAACTGGAGTGAACTGAAGTGAACTGAACTGAAAACTGACTTGGCCAGGCTGTGAGGGACGTGGATGCCAGGGGCCAGGGAATCAGACCCATGAGAGGGACCCCTGACGGTGGTGTGACTGAGGGCTGGTCTGCGTGCTGGCCACATGCTTGTGACTGGGAGGAAAGTTCAGGGAAGGGAGAGGGCTGCGTTCTTTTCGTTCAGCAGCATGTTTATGAGATTGAGCCACCGTCACTCAAGTGTACTTCATTGATTTTAACTGCCGTGCAATTTACTACTAACCAGCCCTCCCCCGAATCAGGCGCTGTTCTCTTTGGTGTATTAACTCATTCAAGTCCTCATAGGAACCCTCTGAGTTGAAAACTACTATCATCTCCATTTTACAGAGGAGGAAACTGAGTCACAGAAAGCTTAAATCACTTGCCTAAGGTCATGCAAACAGTAGTTGGTAAAGCTGGTGTTTTAATCTTTAAGCCACTTTGCTGCTGCTGCTTTTGCTGTTTTTTGGTTTTTTAAAAAATAAATATCTATTTACTTGACTGCACCAAGGTCTTAGTTGTGGCACTCAGGATCTTCGTTGTGGCATGAGGGATAGTTAGTCGTGGGATCTAGTTCCCTGACCAGGAATCAAACCCGGGCCCCCTGCATTGGGAGCTCAGAGTCTTAGTCACTGGACCACTAGGGAAATCCCACCACTCTGCTTCTTGAAAAAGCAGTGTCAAGGGGCATGGATACTGGTTGTATGGACACCAGGGTCAGGGAAGCCTCTCTGAGTAGGTGGAATTTGCACAAAGACCTGAAGGAGGGGAGGGAGTGAGCCATGAGAACGACTGGGGAGAGCATTCAGCAAAGAGGGACACGTGACTTGTCCCAGCCTGTCATCAGTTAGAAGCAGAGCAAGAACCAGGACTGGGTCTCCTGATTTCCTTTAATCCTCTTCACCTCTTTCCATATCTATTCCATTAAAACTGTATCGTGGTTCATTTAGCCATTCTGTTAATGGACATGGCCAAGTTTTTGTTGTTATAAACAACACTGCAATGAGCATCCTTGTTTGAGTCTCTCAGGTCCACATGGAATGTTTCCCTAGGATACATATTACATGAACTTTACCGGACTAGGGCTAAATTATTCGCCAAAGTGGCTGCACCGAATTAACCACTCAATTCAGTTCAGTTAAGTTGCTCAATCATGTCTGACTCTTTGAGACCCCATGAATACCAGGCCTCCCTGACCATCACCAGCTCCCAGAGTTTACCCAAACTCATGTCCATTGAGTCAGTGATGCCATCCAACCAGCTCATCCTCTGTCGTCCCTTCTCCTCCTGCCCACAATCTTTCCCAACATCAGGGTCTTTTCAAATGAGTTAGCTTTTCGCATAAGGTAGCCAAAGTACTGGAGCTTCAGCTTCAACATCAGTCCTTCCAATGAACACCCAGGACTGATCTTCTTTAGGATGGACTGGTTGGATCTCCTTGCAGGCCAAGGGACTCTCAAGAGTCTTCTCCAACACCACAGTTCAAAAGCATCAGTTCTTCGGCTCTCAGCTTTCTTTATGGTCCAACTGTCACATCCATACATTTAACCACTAGCAGCTCCTGATTTCCCCACAGTGTCATCATCAACCCTTGGAACTATCAGACTGTAGAGTTTTTAAATTTTTTTGGTCAGGCCAGGTGGCTGGCAGGATCTCAGTTCCCTGATTAGGGGTTAAACCTGGGCGACGGCAGTGGAAGTGCAGAATCCTAACTAGTAGGCCACCAGTGAACTCCCAAGACTGAAGAGTTTTGAGTCAATCGGATGAGTGTGAAGTTATATCTCATTTTATTTTGCTTATTTAATCTGCACAATCTGATTACTAGTGCTGTTAAGCATCTCTATGTATTTATCAACCACTTGTGTTTTCTCTTTAAAAAAAAACTAAAACATTTTACTCGGCTGTGCTGGGTCTTATTTCACGGGAGATCTTTAGTTGTGACATGTGGGATCTAGTTCACTGCCCAGGGATCAAACCCAGGACCCTGCATTGGGAGCATAGAGTCCTAGCCACTGGACCACCAGGGAAGTCCCCACTTGTGTTTCCTCTTCTGTAACTTACCTACTCGTAACCCTTTCCTGGTAATCTTTTTCTCTTCAACGTGTAGGTGTTCTTTATATAGGCTGTACATGAATCATTTGTCAGTTGTGGGCATTGTAGCTATCTCATCTCATTCCATAGCTTGCCTTTTTATCTGACAATGCCTTTCATTACTCAGAAAATTCCAATTTTGATGCAGTCGGGGATATCAAATCTTTTCTGCCTACAATTTTTAATAGCTTTACTTTGTTACAATGATTACTTCTGTATTTTCTTTCAAGAGTTTGGAAATTTTACTCTTTCATATTTAAGTTCATCCTTCTGAAATTTATTTTGTAGCTCTTTTGAGGTAGAAATAGAAGATTTTGATTGTGGTAACCAAATACCCAACACTATTTAAGGCAACTCTTTCCACACTTGTCTGAGATGCTGCCTCTGGCTTATTCAAGTTCCTGGAATCCCTGGAGTCTCTCTTCTCTCCTCTTGGTGAATTTGTCTATTTCTGCACTATACCACAGTATTTTGATCATGATAGTCTTATATTAAGGGATATAGCATATATGGCAGCCCTCTCCTTCTTTTTAAATTTCTTCTTCAAATATTGACTCTCTTACTCTTTTTGCCCGTTTTTGTTGTTGTTGCCCTAGGTCTTTGCTTTCCCTCTAGTGCGGTGAGCAGGGGCTACTCTCTAGTTGCAGGTCTGCAGACTTCTCATTGCAGTGGCTTCTCTTGCTGTGGAGCGTGGGCTCCGGGCGTCCGGGCTTCGGTAGGTGCAGTGCTCGGGCTCAGTAACTATGGTGCATGGACTTAGTTGGCTCCATGCCACGTGGAATCTTCATAGACCAGGGATCAAAACCGTGTCCCCTGCATTGGCAGACAGATTCCTATCCACTGTACTGCCAGGGAAATCCCTTGACTCTTATTCTTGACCCCCTTTTCCCCCATGTGAAAGAGCTCTATTAGGATTTTGATTGAAATTATAGCTTCTCATTTGTAATATATTAATAGCCTACCCATCTCTCTATTTCTTCTGACCTTTTTTGTCCTTCAGGAAAGATTTTTTGTGTCTTTTGTGAGATTTAATACCTTTTGTTGCTATAGGAAACAAGGTCTTTTTTCTACGGCATTTTCTAATTAATTGATTATTGCTGATATAAACTAATGTTGATGGTTTTGTTTGTTGATATTGTCTTGGGCAACCTCATGAACATTCTCAAATATTTCTAAAAGTTCCTTGGTAGATTATCCTATACTTTATGTGTAACTAATCATATTATTTGCATACAAACAACAGGCTTGTCTCTTTTAAAAAGACTACTTCAACACACGCCCCCACCCCCACCCCCCCAGCCTCTCTCCTCCAAGCCGAGTCCTGTCCTCTTGTTTCCAGCCTGGGCTTTCCCATCCTCAGACTGTGTTTTGTTCATTGGAAGCAGAGGCAGCAATGGGTCCATCTTCTGCTAACGTGAGCCTAGTTCTGCATTAGGGGCAATTTGGGGGCACCTGAAAATGTTTGCAAAACACTTAACACAAGAGCCTGATTTTCATTAGAACAGCATTAGAGAATGCATGTTCATTCATTTACCCATCTGAGGAGAGATGGTTTCCCTGACAACCAGTGGCGGGGATTCAGGATTTCCAACCTGAGGCTAGAAACAACTCCTCGACCTGTCTCTTCCTGTCAAATTTCAACTTACCTTTCAAGCACTAGCTCAAATGCCAAAGTTATGTATTCTTTTTCTTGTTAAAGAAGGAGGATTTGGTGAACTTAAAATCCCATCCCCACTTAAGCTGCTACTTGGTACCTTCCTCCCTATAAAAACTTCATGGTAAGCCAATTGTTCATTCATTCATCCAATGATTGTGTATGGAGCATATACTGGGCCCTGCAGAAGATACAGAGATAGAGCACAAGATGAAGCTCCACCCATGCCCTCAAGGAGCTTACGGTTTATTCAAACTCAAAGGCAGTAACCAACTAGTTATAGTATAATAAGTTCCAACTGTATATTAGAAAATTAAAAGGCAGAAGAGTGCAGAGGGAGAGAGCAAACAGATCCCATAGTGGAAGACCTCATGGAAGGGGCATTTGAGATAAGGCTTGAAAAGTAAAGTGAAGTTGCTCTGTCGTGTCTGACTCTTTTCAACCCCATGGACTGTAGCCTACAAGGCTCCTCCGTCCATGGGATTTTCCAGGCAAGAATACTGAAGGGGGTTGCCATTTCCTCCTCCAGGAGATCTTCCCGACCCAGGGATTGAACCCAGTCTCCCGCATTGTAGGCAGACACTTTACCATTTGAGCCACCAGGGAAGTCCAGGGGCTTGAAAGATGAGTAGAAATCTGACATGTAGAGACAGGTTGGGCAGGACCCTCAGCTTCTAGCTGGACTCTGCTTGACAACAGAGCAAAATCACGTGATTGGGACACATAATGCCTTCAGGGGGTGGTGAAGACCTCAGTCCTGTGGTGTCAGGGTTTGATGTGAGAGTTTCAGAAAGGCAGCTTTTGACTCAGCAAGAGTTGTCCAAGGTGGGGAAGGGCTCTTTGGAAGCAGGGGAACATCTGTCCTTGGAGAGGCCCACGCAGAGGCTAGGGGGCACCTGATTGCCGCTGGTGGGTCCCCTTCATTTAGCTCGGCAACTGACAGGACCCATCAACCTGGGGTTTCCAAACTCACAGGCTGAAAGTTACAGTAAGAAGTACTTTTCACATTGTGACTCAGTGTGAACATAAATCTAAAAGAGAAGTTTCATGACCGAATACTCACCATACTCCACGCTATACTTTTGATATTTTTTCCTAGTCATTAAAAAATTCTTCACTTAGTCAGTGATTCTGAATCTTGCACATTTGAATCACCTGGGAGCTTTGAAAACATCCACTGCCCAGGCTTCTCCCCAACACTAATTAAATGAGGATCTCTTGGGGCGGAAGCCGGCACCAGTGTTTATTCAGCTCCCAGGTGATCCTGGTGTGCAGCCTCAGTTAAGCCCCAGTGCACTTGGCAAAACTAAAACTGGGCAGTGGAAATGGGTCAGGCGTTTGAGGACTAACGAAACTCCATATTTATTAATGGGGCATGGATTTTTCCAGAATAAAGAAAAACGGTGTTGCTCCAGCGGCTTCAGACTGGGCTAGATTCTGTGAATTCCTCTGGCTGAGCCATAAACGAGGAAGACAGACCTTGTTTCAGGAGCTGGTCCATATCTCACCCTTTTCCCGAGCTCACATCGAAGCCTATGAAAACTCATGGCTCGGAGCCTCTACTGGCTGCTTCTCTTTTTCTATGGCTTTTTGTATATTTGCAGTTGTATCTCCAACATCACAATCAATCATACAACATTTTAATTACCTGTCAAAGAAACGCCAAACCCCTTAGCTGTTACCTCTCAATTCCTCCATTCAATTGCCTGGCAGCCACTAACCTACTTCTTGTCTCTATAGATTTGCCTATTCTGGACATTTAATATAAATGGAGTCCATACAATACAATATGTGTCCTTTTGTGTCTGGCTTCTTTCACTTAGTATAGTGTTTTCTAAACTCATCCATTATAGCACATGTCAGTACTTCACTCCTTTTTATCGTTGAATAATATTTCCTTATGTGGATATAACACATTTTTTAAATCCATTCGTCGGGGAATGTTTGGGTTGTTTTTAGTTTGAGCTATTATAAATGATGTCGTCATGAACATTCATGTACATTTCTTAAACTTTCAAATAACTTTCTTTTTTGGCCACACTGCTTGGCATGTGGTTAGTTCTTCAACCAGGGATCAAACGCATGCCCCTTGCATTGGGAGCGTGGAGTCTTAACCACGGAACTGCCAGGGAAGTCCTTAAATAACTTTAAAAAATATGCGTATCTATGCTTGGCTGTGCGGGGTCTTCGTTGCTGCCTGGCTTTTCTCTAGTCGTGGCGAGCGGGGGCCACTCTCTAACCGTGGTGCATGGCCTTCTCACTGCGGCGGTTTCTCTTGTTGCGGAGCACAGAGAACTACACTACTATTCAACCAACTAAACCAGCTCCTCAGCTGCTGAATCTCAGAGTTTACTAGTTGCAGCACACGCGCTCAGTAGCTGTGGCTCCCAAGCTCTAGGGCACAGGCCCAGCTGTTATCACACACAGGCTTAGTTGCTCAGACCCATGTGATATCCTCCTGGCCTGGGGATCAAACCTGTGTCTCCTGCTTTGGCAGGCAGATTCTTTACCACTGAGACATGAGAGAAGCTCTTAAATAACCTTTTTAAGTGGAAAATTTTCAAGTGTCTTGGAGAGAATAATATAATGCACCCTCAAGAACCTCCCCCATCATCTAACTTCAACACCTATCAATATTGACCAATGGGGCTTCATCTGCATATTCCCAACCCTGCTTTGTTCTGTTTCTTTTAATATCATTTTGAAACAATTTTGAATCTGCATAGAAGTTGCATGTAGCCTCCCTAGGCTTTGTTTTCTGTGGGAACATTTCACAACAGGTATCTCTCCAGATAAGGACTGTGGGTCTGAGAAGCCCAGGGGGAGTGAGGCTGATTGGTCTCCTGGCACAGAATGGTGCTGGGTGGGTACCAGTCTCAGGGGCTGTTCCCCTGCTGGGTGGGGGACAGGGGCAGGGGACTTTTAGCTGCCTTTTAGCTGAGCTCATCAGCTGTCTTTGTTTTGTCCTCTAGAAGTAATTATTTTCCAAGGTCTCTCCCACTGCCTTCTCACAGTGACAACCCACTAAACACCCAAACCACTAAGTAAAATATTAAAAGGAGGGAGCTGAGGCTAGGGTTGGAATTGAGAGTTCTCCTCTTCGAGTGCATAGCAGTCTCGGGATGTGTCCTGCCTCTGTTCCTTTGTTCAAGCTGTCCCCTCTCCCATGGGTGCCGGCCCCTTTCTTTTCTCCCTGTGTCCTGTCTCCCCATTCTCCAAGTGCCACCGCAGACATCACCCCTCTGAGAGTCTCCTCACTCCCGTTGGTCCCTTGGTGCTCCCACGGCTGGCTCTCGGAGGGCGCTTGTCTCAGAGATGGGAATCCCCATGGGAAAGAGCACTTGTCTAGGAAGCAGGCTCTCTGGATTCTGAGAACAAAAGCGTCTACACTCACATTGTGAGTCTAGTTTGCCACTCACCTTATTTTCACATGGTTTTTCAGAACAGGGTTTAGGCAGCAAGGAGGTAGGCTTCAAACTAGAGCTAGTCTGAACCCAAAGTCCAAGCTCTGTCCACCTTCTCTTTCCTCTGGTCCCAGCAATCCACTCAGCAGCAAGTGACCTTGGCCAGGCCAGCCTGAGACTCAGCTCAGCTGCTGAGCAGTGGGAGGGAATATGCTGCCGATCCCTCCCCACAGCTTGCTCCAGGATCAGCAGTGGTCCTTGGGAACGAGCTTTGCAAACTCAGACTGGCATTGCAGTTGCACTGGTTGGAGGGGCAGAACTTCAGCAAAACACAAGAGCATTGCTCGCTCTTGTGGTCTTTGCACCCCAGCCCCCCAAGGCTGGTGCAGTGGCTCCAGGTTAGGACCCAGGTTCCTTCCACCGTGTTGCTCACAGTCCGAGAGGGCTCCTCACCACATCTGCATTCCAGCTAGTTGCAGACGGGAAAGGGGGGCACACATCTTCCCTCTGAGGGCAGGCCTTGAAGATGACACACATCATGTCACCTCACATCCCACGGATCAGAAGTCATTTTCATGACCACACCTGACTGCAAGGGAGCCTGGGAAATGTAGACTCTATTCTGGAATGCCATGTGTCCAGCTAAAAATTGAAGGCTCAACTACTAAGGCAGAAGGGGAGAATGGATGTTGGGGACAGCTAGAAGTCATTGTCATAGTAGTTATAATTTGATAACTGAGATATATGATGATGATGATGATGGAAAAAGTCTGTCCTTCCTGGGACCAAGGTCTGGATTTCATAAACACCAGGTCAAGTCCAGTGTGTCGGCTGAGGAAGGGCTCAGCACTGGGCCATCAGCAGGCTGCCCTCCTGGCAGCTGGCATGTGAGTGCCCCCCAGTCCTTCTGTGTCCCCCGCCTAGACTTTCTGGTGTCCTATCCAGAGAAAACATCTCTTCCCAACACACCCTCCCATTTTACCCCACTGGATCTCCTTCCAGGATCTCAAGTTCACCCATAGAATCTGTCCACTTGATGGTATCCTGTCTTAATTGTTTCAGACATTGTGTCTCATCCCATCAACTAGATTGGTTGAGCAATCTGAAGTCTTATTGGTCCTGTGGCTCCCACAAACTACTGGTCCAACAAGTACTGCTTGATAGACTCCTGACAGTTGCCAGGCTTTGGCAGGTGTGACACTGAATGTGTCTGCAGTTTCTACTTTGGGGCTTACCTAATATGACTTATCATACCAGAATGCCATAGAAGGGAGGTCAGCAACTCCAGCTCCTCAGCTTTATGGATGACTGTATTTATACTTTGGAAGTGGAAGTGACTGATTGAAGGTGGACCTCACTCAGGCTAGTGATTTCCAAACTGTGTTCTAAGGAACCCCAGGATTCTGGGGCGGGGGGCCGAGGTGCGGCTAGGAAGAAAAGAGCAGGGAGAAGATACACACCGAAGCACCCCCCTGCGGCCTTCCCCCAGCTTCAATGAGTACAGTTCAGCTCAGTTCAGTTCAGTCGCTCAGTCATGTCCGACTATTTGTGACCCCATGAATCACAGCACGCCAGGCCTCCCTGTCCATCACCAACTCCCAGAGTTTACCCAAACTCATGTCCATCGAGTCAGTGATGCCATCCAGCCATCTCATCCTCTGTCGTCCCCTTCTCCTCCTGTCCCAATCCCTCCCAGCATCAGAGTCTTTTCCANCTGAGCCCTTAGGAGCTATGCCTAAACTAAACCCTAGCAAAGCGGATTCCAAGAGCCTCTGTGGAATCAGCCAACCCTGCACACCACCCTCCTCCCCCACCCTCCCGCCTCACTGTGGGAACCGGAGGCTCTGGAGATGAAGGGCATGTGCCTGGTGGAGACAGTGGCTGTGCTGGAAAGAACACTGGCTTTGGGGCCCTTAAGACTTCAAGGCCTAGCTCTGCTGTTTTCCAGTGTGTGACTTTAGCCAAGCTACCGGCTGAGCTTCTATTTCCTCATCTAAAGAGGAGATAACCATAGAATCTACCTCAAAGGGGTGCCATAAAGACTAAATGAAACTATGAGGCCTCAGAGCCTGGCACAGGGCGTGGCACCAAGAGGTACCAAAGAGTGGCAGCCAGTTCTTGTTTGGCCACTGAGTCGTGTCTGGCTCTTTGTGACCCCAAAGACTGCAGTACACCAGACTTCCCTGTCCTTCACTATCTCCCTAAGTTTGCTCAGACTCATATCCATTGAGGCAGTGATGCCATCCAACCATCTCATCTTCTGTCATCCCCTTCTCCTTTTGCCCTCAATCTTTCCCAGTATCAGGGTCTTTTCCAATGAGACAGCTCTTCTCATCAGGGGGCCAAAGTATTGGAGCTTCAGCTTCAGTCCTTCCAATGAATATTCAGGGTTGATTTCCTTTAGGATGGACTGNCCTTCTCCTTTTGCCCTCAATCTTTCCCAGTATCAGGGTCTTTTCCAATGAGACAGCTCTTCTCATCAGGGGGCCAAAGTATTGGAGCTTCAGCTTCAGTCCTTCCAATGAATATTCAGGGTTGATTTCCTTTAGGATTGACTGGTTTGATCTCCTTGCAGTCCAAGGAACTCTCAAGAGTCTTCTCCAGCACCACAGTCCGAAAGCATCAATTCCTAGGCAGTCAGCCTTCTTGATGGTTCAACTCTCACATCCGTACATGACTACTGGAAAAACCATAGCTTTGACTATACAGATGTTGGTCAGCTAAGAGATGTCTCTGCTTTTTAATATACTGTCTAGGTTTGTCATAGCTTTTCTTCCAAGGAGCAAGTATCTTTTAATTTCGTGGCTGCAGTTACCGTCTGCAGTGAAGTTGGAGCCCACAAAAATAAAATCTGTCACTGTTTCCACTTTTCCCCCATCTATTTACCATGAAGTGATGGGACTGGCTGCCATGTCTTTGGTTTCTGAATGTTGAGTTTTAAGTCAGCTTTATCACTCTCCTCTTTCACTCTCATCAAGAGGCTATTTAGTTCCTCTTTGCTTTCTGCCATTAGAGTGGTATCATCTGAATGTCTGAGGTTGTTGATATTTCTCCCAGCAATTTTGATTCCAGCTTGTGCTTCTTCCAACCCAGCATTTTGTATGATGCACTCTACATATTAGTTAAATAAGCAGGGTGACAATATACAGCCTTGGCGTATTCCTTCCCCAGTTTTGAACCAGTCCATTGTCCCATGTCCAGTTCCAACTATTGCTTCCTGACCTGCATACAGGTTTCTCAGGAAGGCAGGTAAGGTGGTCTGGTATTCCCATCTCTTTCAGAATTTTCCAGTTTTTTCTGATCCACACAGTCAAAGGCTTTGGTATGGTCGTTGAAACAGATGTTTTTCTGGAATCCCCTTGCTTTTTCTATGATCCAACGGATGTTGGCAATTTGATCTCTGGTTCCTCCATAAACAGCAGAGTGGGACTGAATGAACCCTGTAGTTTCATAAGAACCTCAAGACTCATAACATAATGGTAGTCTATGTAGGTAGGTCACAGACTCAACAAAGTGAAGTCTTAGACAGCTGGGGCAATGAATACTGCCAGTCAGCAGAAATGAACTTCAATTATCACGGTTTTGAAAGAGGGAGGCGTGGGCATTCCTCTGCAGTGGCGCCCTAATTTGGGCAAATCTCAAATGAGAAGATGCTCTGAGATGATGTTTTCTCTTTATAGCAGAAGTTCACCTGGAAGTCCCTTGACCATACCTGCACACACAAAGACTGGAGGGTGACTGGTTCACAACTCTTGCATTAACCCAGTGTCCCCACAGTAGTGAAAGGAGAGCCTGTAAGGCAGGATGGGCCACAGCCTGGAAGGAGTGCAGCATTTGTTTCCACCTTGGAGCAGAATTCCAAATAGATTTCTGGGTCCACCAAAGAAAACAGAAAGAATAGAGCTGGGACACACTCCATCTCAAGGTAATCAGTAGATCCTTCAGTGGAAATTTGTGGAGATCATGCCTGCATTCTGGGCAAGAAGCACACAGGGGCTGTCTGAGGCCCCAGGCCCCGGGAAAAAGCACCGCAGGCAACTTGATAGCAGTCCACGTGATATACCAGTGGCAGGCACTGCTGTTTCCATGGCAATCTGATATAGGACGATTTGAATTTAATGCCAATTCTTTGGTAAACCCTTAGGGTCAGAAAAAAGGCCTGTGTGGAAAACTGTCATTATCCTTAAGAAGTATTGTTTTTTTTTGGGGGGGGGGGGGTGGGGGGAGTTGTTTATTTAAGTGCTTACTAGGTCAGAGTTGTTTTGCTCCTGCCTAAAGCCAATAATACATTCAGAACAGAGAAGGAAAATGTGAGTTTTTTCATAGATTCTAGTTCTAGTTTCTGCTAACATAGACAGTATGACCTGGGATATGTCCATTCTTTCTTCATCTCTCCATTTAGCCCACCAGTCAGCCAGCCATTCAGCCATATGGATTGAGCTCAACCTTTGTCCTGCTGGATTTCTTACCTATAAAATGAGAGAATGAGTCTGGTTTAGCATTTTTGGCCTAAGCTCCTAGATCCTTAGGAGTTTCAGGGTTGTGCTTTCAGGACCTTCCTTCCCAGGATGGACTAGGGAGATTGGGCAGGGCCTGAGACCCCACTTGCCTTCAGCCCAGAACAGCCCTGTTTTTAGTTGTTTTACATATTGAGATTTCTTTTCTTTTTTCCCCTCTCATTATTTATTTTTAATTGGAGTATAGTTGCTTTACCATGTTGTGTTCATCTCTACTGTACAGCAAAGTGAATCAGCCATACATATACATGTATCCCCTCTTTTGTGGGTTTCCTCCCCATATTCGTTTTGAACAAAGACTTCTTGACTGAAAAATCAGAGTCTCCATGGATCTTCCAGTGGTGACTCTCTGCAGCTTCAGGCCAATTGTTTTTCAATCAGTGCCCCTGCAGTGCAGGATACAGAAATAAGATGGAGAATAAGCCTGTCTCCCCCACTTCTCACCCCACCCCCACCCCCGCCCCNGCATTGTAGACAGATGCTTTACCATCTGAGCCACCAGGGAAGTCTGTAACCACAGACACCTTTAAACATGCAGAGTTGGGGCTTTCCTGATGGTCCAGTGGTTAGGTCTTTGCATGTCCAGTGCCTCTACTGCAGGGGCTGCAGGTTCGATCCCTGGGGATCGAACTAAGTTGGGGAACTTAGTTCTAACTAACTTAGCCCCCAACTTAGCTAGGGAACTAAGATCTCACATGCTGTGCCCCACAGGGTGGGTTGGAAGCAAAGTAGCTCCCGCTTCTCCCTCCATCCTCTTCCCCTTCCCTCACACCTTGGCTTCCTTGGGCCATAGGGGTTGGCAAGCTACAAGCCACAGCCAGATCTGGTCCACCTCCAGTGATGTGAATGTCCTTGTATTGGAGCCTAGCTGCACTCACTCACTTGTATTTGTCTTTATTGATAAGAGTCGAGTTGCGTAGCTGTGACAGAGACCACATGGCCTGCAAAGCCTAAATACTCTCTGGCCCTTTATAGCAAGCATTTCCCCATCACTCCTGTAGAATTTGATCGAAACTTGTCACCTTCCCCTGCAGGGTCTCTGTGTGAACTGGCCCTGCCTCCCTCCGGTCTCTCCTGGCCTCAGCATTCAGGACACACCTGCCTTGGCTGTGGTGCCCACTGACCCCTGGCCCATGCCCACCTCGGAGCCTCTCACAAGACAGCTCCCTCTCCTGGAGTCCTCTTCTGCCAGCTCTCTGTGACTTCTTTGTCACTCAGGTCTCAGCTTGTTTTTTTTTTTTAACATTTTATTTTGCTTTGGGCTAAGCTCCAATACTTGGGCCACCTGATGCAAACAGCTAACTCATTGGAAAAGATCCTGATGCTGGGAGAGATTGAGGGCAGGACAAGATGGAGGTGACAGAGAATGAGATGGTTGGATGGCATCACCGATTCAATAGACATGAACTTGGGTACAGTTTGGGAGATGGTGAAGGACTGGGGAGCCTGGCATGCTACTGTCCATGGGGTCGCAAAGAGTAGATCATGACTTAGTGACTGCACAACAACATAGCTGACTGACAATGTTGTGATCATTTCAGGTGGACAGCAAAGGGACTCAGCCACATGTAGAGGTGTCTCCATTCTCCCCCAAGGCCCCCTCCATCCCGGCTGCCACATAGCACTGAGCACGGTTCCCTGTGCCGTACAGCAGGTCCTTGGTCATCATCCGTTTTAAATACAGCAGTGTGTACATGTCAGGTCTCAGCTTAGATGTCAGCTCAGCAGAGTGGTCTTCCCACTGAACTCTGCATAATGTAGCTCCAAGCTGCACCCTAAAAAGTCATCCTTTTAAATTACATCCTAGCACTTTTTATTAATGTTTCTGATTCTGACCTCCACACTAGCATGTATGTCTAATAAGAGAGAGACCTGCTCTGTTATCCTTTGGTGTCTCCAGTTCCTAGAATAGGGCCAGGCGCTGAGGTGCTAAGTGTCTGCCAGATGGAAGCTGCTGTGTGCCTGGTGATGAACGGTCTAGGGAGGAAAGTTGAACAGGATAGAGCAAGGGAGCAGAGTTGACTGCAAGGAACACTGTGAAAATGGGCAAAGAGTGGGGAGGAAGGGATTCTCAAATGATTGGAGATACATCACAAAATGAGGGTGTGAGCTTATCAAGAAAAAAATAATCTATGTCTCTATCCTTCCCTGGAAATAGGTTCATCTGTATCATTTTTCTAGATTCCACATATATGCATTAATATATGAATCTTTGTCCTTTTTCTCTTTCTGACTTACAGGGAGGTGGGATGAATTGCATGATTAGGACTGACATGTATACACTACCATGTGTAAAATAGACAGCTAGTGGGGAGCTGCTTTACAGCACTTGGAGCTCAGCTCCATGCCCTTTGATGACCTAGAGGGGTCAGATGAGGAGGGGGGGAAGGGAAGCTCAGGAGGGAGAGCANACCTGCTTGGGTAAACGACTGTTGTTAAGATAATACAAATAATAATTATTACAGTGGAGTCGGGCAATCAAGATATACCCACAGGGAAATACAGCCTATAATTCAGCCTACAATTAGGTATCAGGTAAAAGCAGTAGGCTCCCAGGGTCTCCACTCAGGGACTCGGGGAATTGCATGGCTTTCCTGTGAACGCGAGCCTGCTCGCCAATGCCTCCCGGGGCAGGGGTGGGGGCTGCTGCGCCCCCTACTTCAACCCCCCACCCCCACACCCTTGCCCACCGCTCCCGCAGCTGCAGGGAGCCTCACGGTGATTGGCTGAGCTGGAAGTTGTTGCTAGGCTACCAGTCCGCGGGAGGCTGGGGCCTCTAGTCCCATCCTCCACCGCAAATTCATCCCGCACAGCCGAGTTAATTCGGGCACCCTGTGAATGGGATCCCCAGCAGTTTAAATTGTCAGCTGCCAAGTGCCCATCTTTCTAGGATTTAACACTCAGCATGAAGGCTATGTGAAGGAGGGGAAGAGAAGCCTTCTGTTTTTATACTCTGGTCACCTTAAATAGCTGTTTCTTTGAGCCTCCTCCCTTGAATTCTGGGTTTACTCATATATTCATTATTCATGGATGCATCTGTGTTTATTAAGTGCCTACCATGTTCCATGCACTATGGGACAAAGGGATGAACGATGTGGAGACCATCATTGCCCACACGAAGGGGGAAACATTAGCCACTTAAGCAAATAAATAAGATAAATATGTATCTGATTCTTTCCTCTTCAGTGATTTGACTAAAACCCCCTTTCCCCTACTAAATCTGTAGGGTCCCCCAAGTTGACAGGGGAAGAAGTGCTACTGCCAACCGTGCCTAAACTACATTACATCCAACCCATCCCCTCACCATGCCCTGAAACTGGGGTACCTCCTCTCATCTCCATAGTCTCCACTCGGGGACTCAGGGAATTGCATGGCTTTCCTGGGAACACGAGCCTGCTTACCAATGCCTCCCGGGGCAGGGGTGGGGGCTGCTGCGCCCAAAGCTTGTACTTTGCTCTCTTGAACCCATAAGTGAGCCTGAGTG
This sequence comes from Neotragus pygmaeus, assembly GCA_006410875.1. NCBI lineage: Eukaryota > Metazoa > Chordata > Mammalia > Artiodactyla > Bovidae > Neotragus > Neotragus pygmaeus. Next base: position 231,399 of record SJYV01022864.1, on the reverse strand, counting down.
CACCTAGATGAAGATGTGGGTTGGAATCATTGTCCCACGTTCAGGTGAGAAAGCTGAAAGCCAGAGACGTCAAGAAACACTGTCCACGGTCACATGGAGAATTACTAGCATAACCAGTATTGAGCACTTACTATGTGCAGGCTCTTAAAAAAAAAAAGAAACCAAAAACTGTCTTCCTAAAAAGAATGAAAAAAAAAAAGATCTTCCTCATAACAACCCAGTAAGGTATATAATTATTATTATACCCATTTTATAGGTGGAAAAATTGAGGCTGGAAGAAGTTACTTGACTTGCCAAGGTGACCCAGGTAGTGTGTGACAAAGCTGGAATTTGAACCAAATCTCCTTGGCTCCAAAGCCTAACCTCTTTTTAAGAACTGGATCTGGTCACAGAAAAGAGTCTCTGAGTGGCTAAGTCTCGGAGTGGTTTCCAAATGCTCTTCAAAACCTCCCAGTCCCAGGATCTTGTTTATTTTTCAACTGAAGTTTTTGGTACAATACACTCATAAAACCTGGTGAATTGGCCATACTTATCAATATGACTGACTCTGTTATGTATCCATCTGTGATGATCTTCCTTTCAAATTTTTATTGGGTAGTTAAGTCAAGTAACTCTTCCCTGTAAGCATTTCCATTGCTTGCTCTGTTAGCTTTTTATTTTCCTTTGTTCATGTTCTGAACAAACACCGAGCACCCACCAAGTATTGTGGGAGGCTTGGTGGGTATAGGTGAGTGTGGCCCATCCCTTCCTTGAGGAGTTCCCAACGTAGAGCAAAGTTTCTGAAGGGTCTTCCATGGGCAAAGTGCAGTGACAGGTCACGGAGAGAGGAGGACCACAGAGACCAGCCCTCAGAGAGTCTCCTTGATTTTGGAGACAGACCCACAGTTAGAGTAAAGACAAAGGTGGGAAAGGAGGTGGGAAGGAACAGAAGTGGTCATGGCGGGTGTGGGCTGGGGTGGCAGCAGCCCACCTTGAGTTTCCCACAGAGCTGCTTTTAAATCCATCTTGCTGTGGTCCTTATGGGACACTATGTTTCAAAGCCCAGCAGCCTGCAGCTTGGAAGGAGGCCTTTAAATGGGAGAAGGTGCTAGAAAGAACAGAGATGCATAAAGAAGCCAGCTAAATTTATCCCTCCTTACAGCATCTAGCTATCGCTATGCTTAACACTTGATTTTCTACCAATAGAGACTAGTTTAACCAGAAGATTAGGTGTTTTTCTCTGAGAAGACAGAGAGAGAAAGAGATGCAGAGAGTGAGACCTGAAGAGAAGCAAGGTGAGACAGAGATAACACTGCACACTTTGGGATGCCATCCTAGTGAGCAGTAGGAAAAAATATTAAACTGAGCACCTGAGTGGGAGCAGACAACCTCTTGCCCCCTTTCAACCTGGCTACGCTCCTAATTTCCAGATAGCACCATTTTTCATATGTAAGTATATATGAAATATCTATGTTATCTTGGCCACTGCCCTGTCCCTGTCACCCACCACCATCCATATACAACTGAGAGCTGATTGTAAATGGATAATATACCAAAGCAATGATTTAAGTATTACAAGACTAATATGCATGCCTTTGACCTAGCATTCCCATGTATAGGAATTTATCCGGATGACAATAATTAAGGACATGGCTGAGAATTTAGCAACAGATGATTCATTGCAAAATTGTTTAGAAAAAGCAAGGAAACTAAGTAGCCAACCCCTGTTGGGGACCTGCTCAATAAATAATTATATATCTTTACAAATAGCTGTCCATGATGCTCGTGAATTAGGTTATAAATGGGTTCTTACTGATGTGGAAAGACATGATTAGGTAAAAAAAGCAAGTTACAAAATAGTGTATGTAGTATGACTCTATGTAAGTATTCTTGTAAGTAAGAATAAGTATATAAAATAGTCTAGGAAGACACAAACCAAATGTTAACCTCTGGATGGAGGAATTCCAAGACATTAATTTTACTTTCTTTTTGCTCATCTGCATTAAAAATTTTTTCTTTTTTCCACAATGAATATGTATTTCCTGTGCAGTGAAAACAAATTTCCTTCCAGCAGTCCTAGTGAGTACCTCCTGCTAGGCGTCCAGGAGTAGGGGGTCAAGCTGAGCTGAGCCAGGTACTCCTGACTCTGAGGCTTGTGAGAAAGGCCACCAACCCTGTGAGGCCACTTCAAGGTGCTCTTTAAGAATTGCCAAAACGTGAGTCCCCACCCTAACTTGACTCTCTAACCTGATTGGTCTTATGGGCAAGAACTCAAGTGACCCAACAGCACCTTGGTATCAAAATGCTTGGGTGCCTCATAACCTATTGGTGGGCTGGCTGCCACCTCTCCCTGCCCCCAAGGGAAAACAATCTGTACAAATTGGTACTTGGTAAAGGCTAACCTTGCTAAAATTGCAGAGCCTTCCCAGCTCGCCAGGAGGATGCTCCCCTGTAAGGGGGTGATGGCTAAGATGCTGCGTTGATCAGGTCAGCCCCAACTACACCCAGGCAGCTGTGATTCTGAACGCTGGAGAGAAAAGGCTGTCACCATGGCAACCCAGGCTGGCTCAGCCTCTGGGATCAGTCCAACACCCAGAGAAAGCAGGTGGGGTCTGGAGTCAGAAGAAACGCTGCCTGGTTGTCTGACCTCAGGCAGTACTCTTCGCTTTTCTCTGCCTCAGTTTCTACATCTGTAAAGTGATACGGAAGCTCCTTATCTTACCTGCTTCCAGGATTAATGAGGAATAATCTGTGAATGGTAAAAATGTGAGAGGGGTAGAGCACCCCTAGCTTTGGTTTGTCCCCAAATCGCTGTGTATGACCTTGGACAAATCACTTAACCTTTCTGTGCCTCAGATGCTCTGTTTGTAAATAGGATAGTCCTGTCCCCTGTGATGGCTTCTCAGATTTACTGTCAAGCAGCCATGAGAGCCCAGAAGTTGGAAGGAATCTTGGTCCTTACCACCCATGCAGGAATCCCTTTGATGAGTTCCTTGGCTGAGGTACTTGTCCTACCTCTGCTTGAAGACCTGAAGTGGCAGAGAGCTTTAGACTGCACAGCTTTCCAAGTAGCCATTGCTACATGATGCTAATTGTAAGAAAGTTCTTTTGTACAGGATGTTTTGGGTTTTGCTTTTAAAAAAACACTCAGTTAATTTCTTTATTTTTGGCTGTGCTGGGTCTCCATTGTGGTGTGCGGGCTGTTCGTTGCTACTCACGGGCTTTCTGTAGTTGCTGCAAGTGGGGCTGCGCTCTGGGTTCCTGCTCTGGGACAGGCAGGCTTCAGCACGAGCTGCACACAAACTCAGAGTTGTGGCTCATGGACTTAGTTGCCCTGCGGCATGTGGGACCTTAGTTCCTAGACCAGGGAGCGAATTCCTGTCCCCTACATTGGCAGGCAGATTCTTAACTACTGGGCCACCAGGGAAGTCTCAGTATAGGTTGTTTTACAATTAAGTGTTTGCTGTAAAAATTAGCAGTCCTTTTCAGATCTGTTTCCATTCCTGATTTTCCCAGCGGGTTTGCACAAGATAAAAATTAGCAGCAATTGGCAAGAAGCAGGTACAGGCCCAGTTCTGAAAGCTTTTAGCTTAATGTAGTGAAGGAGATGAGTTCCTGGGTCACACACTCTAGGTTAAAATCCCACTTTGTTCACTTACCAGATGGTTGCCCTTGGGCAACTTACGTTAACTCTCCGAGCCTCAGTCTCCTGATTGGTAAAATGAGGCCAGAACTACCTACCTCACAGTGTTATTGCTGTGACAGCACTTCTTGTTCAGTGCACAACTCTAATTTCCCTGGTGGAATTCTGGGGGTGCTGGGGGGTAGGGCAGGACACACCTTCCTCTGCCATCCCCTGGACAACACATCTGACCTCTGAGCCCCCCACCCTGCAATCTGGCACGTGTAAGCTCTTATGTGCCCCTCTCAGAAGCAGGCAGAAGGTTCACCTCGCTCGCCCTCCTGGGAACCCCTGCAACACAGCCTTGTGTGTGCATTTCAGGGCCTTCTCCCTCTCAGGCCTATGCCAGGGGCCATAAAAGGAAGATGATGCAATGGCTTCAAGACAAAGTTTACCGTCCCTGTGATTCCCCTGCCTCAAGGTTAGCACCCCCTCCTGCCCACAGATGCAGCAGGCACTAAGCATGCGGTCCAGGGTGTCACTGGGTGAAGCCTTTCAACTATATCACTGTTTTAATGGGACTCTCATAGAGGGCAAAAAGCCTCCAAGACTCAAAAGATGCAGTCTGGTGGTGGGGTAGAAACGTGGTCCTTTGCCCTCATTTGAAGGAGTCAGGACGCGTGACTAGCAGTGGGCTCTCGGGAGCCAGTGATTTCATTCCTCTGTGCCTCGCTTTCCTCACGTGCAGAATGACAGGTTGATGCCTGAGACCTCTCCTGTGTTAGAATTACAGGTTTTTCTATTTATTGGATGCAGGATGAGATGGCATAATCGCCCCCGACCTCTTTATGCCATAGGGGCTGCTGAGAACCCACTCCTCTCTGCTTCCTCTGCAGATGAATACCTTCGAGTCCTCAATGTGGGTGTGGCCGAGGTGAAGAAGTCCTTCTTGGGTCCCTTATCGCCATCCTGTAAGATGGTGCAGATGATGAGGCAGTTTCTGTACCGGGTCCTGCCTGAGGACTCCTACAAGGTCACCACCGGGAAGCTCCACGTGGCCCTTACCAGGTTCACGGATGGAGAGAGTGTGGTGGTTTCAGAGTATACATCCAAGGAAGAGCTTATTGAGGCAAGGGGGCGGGATTTGGGTGNATTTGGAATCCAAAGAGCCTTTAAGTCAGCCCACCCCACCTCCTTCATCCTCTTCTGAAAGCATAAAAATTTGTAGTTGCTATAACATCTGTCATATTCCATACCCTGAGGCAAAGACAGGCAGAACTAAACTTTCTTCACGCACACACACATGCGTGTACACACATGCACACAAAGACACAGGATGGGTTGACTCGAAGGCAGAAACAAATCAGAACAAATGTCTAGTAACTGGCTCAAAAAGAATGATAGTTACCCATCTCATTACCACCAAAACAGTTTCTGCCTTTCAAGGGGGCCCATGGAGGGCAAATGCATCTTCAGGGAGGCTGGGAACCTACCTGGACCTGTAAGCCTTCACTTCTGGAGAAAAGGGAGGAGGCAAGTTGGAATTTATATTTATGGCACTAGAAACAGCATCTAAATAAGAGGTGCGTAAAAACACATGTGTGTGACTTTGTTCTGTATTTTTCAAGTCTCCTGTAAACGTGTTGGCATATTTTCATAATTTAGTAAATAGAAAAATAAAGCATCAGAGAAAGAAGAAGCACATATGTAGATAATGGCTCACTGGTTTCAGGGAGGGGTTTAAGTAGTTGAAATAAACAGAGTCATGGTGGTGAGATTTGAAATTCTACAGTGAAGGACAGGAGTTGGAGATGGCTGTGGGGCAGGGTCGGGGTGGAGGGTGGCGAGGAGCCCAGCAGGACCCTGTGAATTCCTTCCTTCATTCTTGCCTGCGTCTGTTTGTCCCTTTGATCGACATTCTACAAGTTGTTTTGCTGACTTTCAGTGTGGAGGCCTGCTTGCTTCTTGTTCTGACTTGCTTCCTTGGATGTTCCTGTTGAGAATCATATCAAATACCATATCTGTGTTCATTTCTCTCTCTTAAGTTCAGCTACGCCTGATCTTCAGCACAACTCTGCGCCTGCCCACTTGTATGGACACAGGGATTTTTAGGGGCGATCTCTACTTAGATTTCCAGACTCCAAAATAAACCCATTTTATTTCTGGTCTCTCCGATTTCAGAATTGCTCCCCATCAATAGAGTTGCTCTCGGGAAAAACTTGGGTGTCAGCCTTAATTCCTCACATTTCCTTCTTTCCCCAGTCAGCTCGAAGCCCTTCTGCATTCACCCTTTCCTTCTGGCTCCTCCAGACTGCTGAGACTCAGCCTACTTGTATTCTAAATCCCTTG
>SJYV01022864.1:204713-224033 GCA_006410875.1 Neotragus pygmaeus | reverse complement strand
TTTTTTTTTTTTTTCAGTCTAACATCTTGAGTGTTTGACTTGGGGCCACTGGTCCCAAAGGAAGCCTAAGAGTGAGGCGTGTAAGTTTTCTGGAACTGTAGATAACATCAGCTAATAGGCCATGCTAGGAATTGCAAAAGGTTTATTTATCTTTTTGGAGCAAGTGGAAATATAGTAATTAGCTGAGGTTTTGAAGTGATTTTGTGTGACTGTGCATGGAACACTCAGGTTTTGTCCATGAGGAGAATAATGATTTTCTGTGTGGCATTTTTGGTTTAGTTGAAACATATTAATGGATAAATGAAACTAATGAAATAAAATATTCTGGAAATGCTATTACTCATGGATTCTAACTGTTATAGAGCAAGTGATGTAAGGTAGTTGATTTGAGTAGAGGTATCTAGAGATTCTTTCTTATTTAAGGTTGTGTATTATCTTTGTGTCTGTTGTTTCAGAATTATACTTAATGTGTTTAATTATCTGTAGTACTTATTTATGGAGTTATTAGTTTATGATCTTCCAGGGCAGAGCTTGGAATGTTGATATAAAAGAGTAAGTACTAAATATATTCCCTGGTGGATCAGTGATATAGAATTCACCAGCTAATGCAGGAGATGCAGGTTTCATCCCTGAGTCAGGAAAATCTGTGGAGGAGGAAATGGTAATCTACTTACTTGTCTGGAGAATCCCACAGACAGAGGGGCCTGGTGGGCTATAGTCTAAGGGGTAGCAAAGGGTCACACATAACTGAGAGTAAGAAGATATTCACACAGTAAATATCTTAGACCTTCATTTCAGCTCACTGCAGTCACTCAGTTGTGTCTTACTCTGTGACCCCATGGACTGCAGCATGCCAGGCTTCCCTGTCCATCACCAACTCCCAGAGCTTGCTCAAACGCATGTCCATCAAGTCAGTGATACCATCCAACCATCTCATCCTCTGTCGTCCCCTTCTCCTCTTGCCTTCAATATTTCCCAGCAGAGAATCTTTTCCAGTGAGTCAGTTCTTCACATCAGGTGGCCAAGATACTGGAGTTTCAGCTTCAGCATCAGTCATTCCAATGAATAATCAGGACTGATTTCCTTGAGGATTGACTGGTTTGATCTCTTTGCAGTCCAAGGGGCTTGAAGAGTCTTCTCCAACACCAGAGTTCAAAAGCATCAATATTTTGGTGTTCAGCTTTCTTTGTTGTCCAACTCTCACATCCATACATGACCACTGGAAAAACCATAGCCTTGACTAGACAGACCTTGCTGCTGCTGCTGCTGCTAAGTCGCTTCAGTTGTATTCGACTCTGTGTGACCCCATAGATGGAAGCCCACCAGGCTTCCCCATCCCTGGGATTATCCGGGCAAGAACACTGGAGTGGGTTGCCATTTCCTTCTCCAATGCCCTTAGTCAGCAAAGTAATGTCTCTGCTTTTGAATATACTATCTAGGTTGGTCATAGCTTTTCTTCCAANTGGATATCTGAACTTTTAAACCTCTACTGATTTCAAAGGAAATTAATACAAAATGGCAAATTTCAAATGACTTGAATTTTGAGTTTTAAGATACTTCCAGTCTAAAAGACAAACCTGATTTCTGGGTCTCTCGGACAGAAGTTTGTGTCTTTGGACTTGGGCTCTGTGTTTTCTCGTTCTCTTTCAGCTGTGGAAGCTGTCATCATCCCAATCTGTGCTGAGGCTGATAATTATTTAGGAGCCCTCGAGACTGGTAATTATTTAAGTGCCTTCACTATTTTATTACATTTTCACATCCTGATAACTTATTTTCATAGCGATGGTGAATCCCAGGATTATTTTTAGAATAGCCCATGTTCTGTGTAGTTTGTGGAACATGTTAGAGTTATCAGAACGGATCTGGACTTGGAATTGCATGGTTGAATTCCAGCTATGTTGCATCCCGAGTCTTAGTTTCCTTTTTTGCAAAATGGAGATGGTGGAGCTGTTCTAAGTCTTTAAAAGTTATAAGCATGTAAGGGCTTCCCTGGTGACTCAGTGGTAAAGAATCCTCCTGCCAATACGAGAGACATGGGTTTGATCCCTGATCATGCCTCCGAGCAACTAAGCCTGTGTACCACAGCTACGGAGCCTGTGCTCTAGAGCCTGGGAGCCGCAGCTACCGGAGCCTGTGAGCCCTAGAGCCAGTGGTCTGCAAACGGAGAAGCCACCACAGCTGAAGCACAAGGACTGCCACTAGAGAGTAGCCCGCATTCACCGAAGCAGGAGAAAAGCCCAAGCAGCAGTGAAGACCCAGGAGAGCCAAAAATAAAAATATATAATGAAAAAAAATTTTAAAAGTGTGCGCATGTAAGATCCCTTGCACATTACTTGGTAAGTTGCAGGAAAGGTTATAGTAGAGCTTTTTAAGTGAATGGAAAAAAATACAGTTTAGATGCTAAATGAAGATAATACTGGCTTCTGTGAGGCCCCACATGCACCATCATACTGAAAATTTACCAGTTTTTTCTCATCCTTCGATCAAAATCTGTTAGTGATTTTTCACATCAAAGCATCAAAGCTGTAATTCTCTGCTGGGCTCATTTAGCCACAGATCCAGTACGTGGCAAGAAATTTCAACCTATACAGGCTGGCAGACGGCTTGCAGTTGCTTGGAGAGTATCTGTGGCAGGGTGCCTGAAATGTTTTGCTAGTTTCAAAGTTCACTTTCATTTGTTCAGAAAGGTTTGTGTTGTTTGCAGGCAAGCAAGGCTTCCCATGTGAGTCTGTGCTGTGTGACCTGTTTGCCTTTTGGTGACTATTATATAGAAAGCTTTGTATAGTCTGTAGAGAGGACTATTTCTCCAAATAGAGGAAAACTGTTGTGATGGTCTGGAAGCGTGATAGATTTCAGTTTAATGCCATTGATCGGGATACTGTTAGAGGCTGGGCTACACTGAAGTTCTGAGATAGGTATCTTGCACAAAGTCTTCATATATCATCAGTGGGAGTGCCTCATCTGATAGCTATTCACATGACCTTCTGAGAAACAGCTCCTCTTGACACACCAACACAGACTTCTGGCCCAGCCCTCCGGCCACCATCTAGGTACCTGCTGCCATAGCGAGTCTCCAGGCTTTTGACTTGGCCTGTTTTCTAGTTTGACTCCTGGATTCTGTGCTTTTAATTTCTGCTTTGACTTTCAGGCAATAACTCTCTTTCTGGTGTTAGAAGCTCCTGGATTGTGTTTGATGGAAGAAATATATTTCCCCATCAGATACATTTTCTCCCTAGATAACGCTGACCTACCCATGCAGTCTGGTATCTGACAGTACTCTGATAACTGTTTAGTTAGTTGTTAACAAATATTTATTGTCAGACACTGAATAACTAGTATTACAGAAGGCAAAGGAAAATTAAAGTTTGTGTTTGCAGGTCCACTGATTTATGGGACATTTGGAGAGAGAAAAAAATCGTGAAATGAAATACTTACTATATTTTATACCTAACCATGTGGATTCTTTAAAATAAAGATTACATTCCATCTTTACTCATATTCATTTAAAAAATCATGGTGGATTTCATTGCAATGGACTTTATGCTGAGGAGTTATGGATATTTTGCAAGTGGATTGAGAAAGCTGTTCTCACTTTCCTCTGTATCCCACTGGATCCTTCTTATCCACCAGCTACTTCCTATCTATTTCCTCTGCTGTTATAAGAAAAAGCCTATGCTTTATGTTGAGAATTTGTCTGTGGCTGAATTAACTGAGCACCCTTAAAAAAAGTCCTGTGTATTTACTGAATTTGTTGCTAGGCCTCATGCTGCAGAATTTCTCAAAGTAATGAAATCTAAATAAAAAAAGAATGGTGTTGAAGGTAAATCGCCTTCTTGATTACTGTAATAAAGAATTGACATTTACTTCCCATAATTTGAAAGTCAGTCAGTAGGTAATATTTGTCTGGTGTTTCATGACGAACAAGTCTTATCATACTGGGTTTGTGTTAGGAAGAAGATAAACATTGATTTCCCTGTAACTTTCTAATTTTATTTTTCTCATCATTGGTTCTTACCTAGAGTAGTGCTCAGTTTTCTGTCAACCTCAGCCCAGCTACACATGGTTAAGAATGAGAGATAAGAAAAAAAAAAGAGCCAAAAATAAGTGATTCAGAGAATACTTATGGAGACCTGCTGTTTTCTGAGTCCTGTTGTAATTTCTGAGTGCTTTTGTTTGTTTGTTTAATTTATTTATTTGACTGCACCAGGTCTTAGTTGCAATGTGTGGAATAGTCATTGTGACATGCAGGATCTGGTTCCCTGACCAGGGATAGAACCTGGGTCCCCTGCATCGAGAGCTCAGAGTCTTGGCCTCTAGACCACCAGGGAAGTCTCCCTGAGTGTTTTAAGTCAGGTTTTGAACTAAATGATTCTGCTTACTGGCATTCCAGGCCCGCTGTGTGCCCTGCAGGCTGCACATAAATGTTGAGGGACATCAATGGGGACATCACTGTGCAGATGGAGACATCAGTGAAGTGTCTTCTGTTCAGTTCAGTGGCTCAGTCGTGTCTGACTCTTTGTGACCCCATGGACTCCAGGCTTCCCTGTCGGTCACCACCTCCCGGAACTTGCTCACACTCATGTCCATGGAGTTGGTGATGCCACCCAACCATCTCATCCTCTGTCTTCCCCTTCTCCTCCTGCCCTCAGTCTTTCCCAGCATGAGAGTCTTTCCCAAGGAGTCAGTTCTTTGCATCAGGTGGCCAAAGGATTGGATCTTCAGCTTCAGCATCAGTCCTTCCAATGAATAATCAGGACTGATTTCTTTGAGGATTGACTGGTTTGATCTCTTTGCAGTCCAAAGGACTCTCAAGAGTTTTCTCCAACACCACAGTTCAAAAGCATCAATTCTTCAGTGCTCAGCTTTCCTTATGGGTCTTAGGCGCTCATTTTAGTGACTGTTTCCTTAATTCAGACTTAGATATTCAGNCTTCAGAATGGACTGGTTGGATCTCCTTGCAGTCCAAGGGACTCTCAAGAGTCTTCTCCAACACCACAGTTCAAAAGCATCAATTCTTCCTAATCTGTACAAAGGGTTTATTTAGATCCTGTTTCTTGACACACCAACTGTGTGACCTTGAGTAAGTAATTCACCTCCTGGGGCCTGTTTCTCATCTGTACAAGATGGCTGGTGGTGGACCCTATCTCCGCTCCTAGTCACGGTCAATCCAGTCCACTGCCTGCTCTGACCTCAGAGACAGGCCCCTCCTCTCACCTCTCTGCAGACAGACGCCTCCTAATCCTGATTGTCCTCTGACAACTCCGCCATCCTCCGCATTTGCACAGGGGACAGCTGGGAAGCTGAACCACAAGTATCCAAAAGGAGGACCACCTGAAGGGTGTGTGGTGGTGGAAGTGAGGTCTCACCTCCAGAGCCCCAGGAATAGGAGGGTCTGGCTAGGGCCTGGGCTCCTTCCCACCACCAGCTGGGGAGTCCCTCCATTCTTTCCTCAGTGATGGTATATACTGAGGACTTGGGCTTGGGGATTTGGTTCTTGGATCTTGGAGCAGACACCCTGCTGCAGGAAATCCCTCTACAGCTCAGATTACAGCCTGGCTACCAGGCTGCCTCCATACCTGTCTCTCCCTTAGAATTTTCCTTCATCTCCCTCTCAGGACAAGTCCTAGGGAGAGATACAAAGTGGATTTTAAGCATCTCTCGTCTGTTTCTCAGGAGCCTCATATTTCACCCTCTGGAGGAACCCAGTGACTTCTCACCCTTCCCCCTTCCACCCTTAGCTGGTTGGGACATTCTCACAGGTGTGAATGGTGGTCTTAAACCCAAAGATGAAACTAATAGTAGCATTGCAGCCATCCATTCCTGAACTGGGGACAGTATATGGAGGATGGCAGATTTTCCCCAATGGCCCTGGAATCACTCCAAGTAGGAACAGACACAACTCATAAGGGAGAAAATGTCTCATGCTGGCTGCCAGCTGTTTTGGCTTCCTCTTTCAAGTTGCCAGTGTGTGCATGGCTTTCTCAGTGCAAGCTTCAGCTCCAGTACCTAAACCCTCTTGGGTTTGATGGGCCTGGAGTTTTCTCCTGGCACCAGATGCAGGCAGGAAATACTGACATATCCTGAGAAACTGTGGTTGGTGCCCAGAGCTACACTCTCTTAATCCCCACCTACCATCTGGGAGAAGAAATCGGAAGTCTGCTCCAGCCTCCTGCCTGTTTTCTGAAAGGGGGTCAGCTCCGGCAGGAAGCGACACCTGCCAAGGTGTCACCCTCAACTCCTCAGCTCACATCCTGGCAACCTCAGTCTCTCCTCTCCTAGAGGCTCACATTGACTTATTTATTTCTGCCAGCAGGTGAGCCTCCTTCTCCACCCTTGGTCTCCCCTGGCAGTCTCCTTCTGCCAAAACAAAGGGCGCTGCTTGCTGGCATCCTTGAAAATCCGCCTTCCTCACACAGATGCGTTGGACATGGGTGCTGAGTGAGATTGGAGCTCAGAAGTTGCCACGTTTGAAATATCCGTCCCACATCCAAGCATGCCTGGCCAGACTGATCTTCCTGCCTCCCTTCCTCCTGCTCACAATTGGATAGGTTTTCACACACACACACACACACACACACACACACACACCTGTGAAACCAGCACCCCAGTCAAGATTGGGAACAATCCATCAAGCCCCCAGTTTCCTCATGCCCTTTTGGGATCTCTCCCACCTTCCTTCATTCCCCCACCCTCAAGCAAACCTTGATGTCTCTCTGTCATTATACATCAATTTTCATTTTTAGATTTTTTTTTTTGATAGATGGAGTCTTATAGTGTGAATTCTTTTTTGTCTGCTTTTTTTCACTTAGCATGATTATTCTGGGATTCATCGTGTCATTGCTTGGTATAAATAGTTCATTCCCATTTGCATTCCAATCAACTGTGTGAATATACCACAGTTCATTTATCCATTCACCCTTTAATGGGCATAGAGGTTGTACCCAAATTGAGGCTGTTATGAATAAAGTTGCTATGTACATTTCCTGGGTTTCCCAGGCAGCGCTAGTGGTAAAGAAGCTGCCTGCCAATATGGGAGAATATAAGAGACATGGGTTCGATCCCTGGGTCAGGAAGATCCCCTGGAGGAGGACATGGCAACCCACTCCAGTATTNAGTTGCTATGTACATTTCCTGGGTTTCCCAGGCAGCGCTAGTGGTAAAGAAGCTGCCTGCCAATATGGGAGAATATAAGAGACATGGGTTCGATCCCTGGGTCAGGAAGATCCCCTGGAGGAGGACATGGCAACCCACTCCAGTATTCTTGCCTAGAGAATCCCATGGACAGAGAAGCCTGGCAGGCTATGGTCCATAGGGTGGCAAAGAGTCGGACATGACTGAAGCGACTTAGCATGCACGCATGTACATTTCACGCTTGAGTTTCTGTATGGACAAAAGCTTTTATTTCTCTTGGGTAAATACACAGGAGTGGAATGACCAGATCATATGATGGATGTATGTTTAATATATAATATATGTATGCAAATATATGTATAATATATACTATTTTAATATAAAATATAATGTATATAATAGTAGAAAAACACACATAAAATTTATCATCTTAACCGGTATAAATGTACAATTCAGTAACGTTAAACATACATTGTTGTACAACCAATCTCCTGAACTTTTCCATCTTGAAAAACTAAAAGTCTATCCTGATTAACCAATTCCCCATTTTCCCCTTCCCCTAGGCCCTGACAACCACCATTCTGTTTCTGAGTTTGAATACTTTAGATACCTCATGTCAGTGGAATCGTAACAGTATTTGCCTTTTTGTGACTGGTTTATTTCATATATAATGTCCTCAAGATTCAGGCATGTTGTACCATGTGACAGGATTTCCTTCTTTAAGGCTGGATAATATAGACCGTGAATATAGACCAAGTTTTCTTTATCTATTTATTTATCAGTGGACATTTGGGTTGCTTCCACCTCTTGACTATTGTGAATAATACTGCAAGGAACATGGGTGTGCAGATATCTCTTCGAGATCCTGTTTTCTCTTTTAGATATGCATAGACTGAGACACATACCCAGAATGTATGTTTGACTTTTTAAGAAGTTGCCAAATTACCTTCCAAAGTGATTGTATCGTTTTACATTCCCAACGGTGTATGAGGATTCCAGCTTCTCCACATTCTCACCAACACTTGGCATGGTCGATCTCTTTTAGTTTTTGTGTTTTTAAAAAATATTTATTTGGCTGCACTGGGTCTTAGTTGCAGCATGCAGAATCTCTTAGTTGTGGCATTTCAGCTCAGCTGTGGTATGTGGGCTCCAGCTCCCTGACCACAGGTTGAACCTGGGCCCCCTACACTGGGAATCTGAGCCACTGGATTCCCAGCCACTGGAAGTTCCCTGGTCAGTCTTTTTAATATTAACCATCCTAATAGGTGTGTTGTGGTATCTTATTGTGATTTTAATCTGCATTTCCTTAATGACTAATAATGTTGAACATCTTTTCATTTGCTAATTAGTTGTTCAAGTATATTCTTTGGTGAAGTGTCTGTTCAACTCTTTTGCCCAGTTTCCCCCTAGACCTTTATTTGTTAAGCTTTATTTTTTTTTAATTGTTTTAGATTTACAGGAAAAATGTGAAAACAGTGCAGAGTTTCCATATACCCCACGTCTAGGTTTCCCTATTATTTTGTCTCACACTTATTAGATACTACAGCATAGTATATAGTACATACTATGGTGTATTGTTTATAATTAATGAGCCAACATTGACAAACTGTTACTGACTGAAGCCGATTCTTTATTCAGATTTCCTCAGCTTTTGCCTCATGTCCTTTTTCTGACCCAGTGTCCCGTCCGGGATCCCATGTCACACCTAGTCATTCTGTCTCCTCAAGTTCCTCTTGTCTGTCACAGTTGCTCAGACTCTCCTTGATCTTAATGACCGGTGTACTTTGGCCTCCTGATGCAAATAACTGACTCATCTGAAGAGACCCTGATGCTGGGAAAAATCGAAGGCAGGAGGAGAAGGGGATGACAGAGGATGAGACGGTTGGATGGCATCGCCGACTCAATGGACATGGTTTGAGTGAACTCCGAGAGCTGGTGATGGACAGGGAGGCCTGGCGGGCTGCAGTCCATGGGGTCGCAGAGTCAGACTCGACTGAGCGACTGAACTGAACTGTGCTGTGCTTAGTTGCTCAGTCATGTCTGACACTTTGCAACCCCACGGACTGTAGCCCACCAGGCTCCTCCATCCATGTGGATTCTCCACACAAGAATACTGGAGTGGGTTGCCATGCCTTCCTTCAGGGGATCTTCCGAACCGAGGGTTCAAAACCAGGTCTCCCTCATGGCAGGTGGATTCTTTACTGTCTGAGCCACCAGGGAAGCCCAAGAATACTGAAGTGGGTAGCCTATCCCTTCTCCAGCGGATCTTCCTGACCCAGATATTGAATCAGGGTCTCCTGCATTGCAAAGATTCTTTACCAGCTGAGCTATCAGGGAAGCCCTTTTAATGAACTACTGGCCAGATATTTTGTAGGGTGTCCCTAGTTGGGGTTTGCTTGATGTTTTTTCTCATGGTTAGACTGGGGTTGTGGATTTGGGGGAGGAAGGCAACTGATGCAAAGCGCCATTCACATCACATTGTATCGAGGAACGTGCTGCCTACATGACATATCACGGATGACATTGACCCTGGTCACCTCTCTGAGGTCGTATTTCTGGTGTCTCCACTCTAAAGTTACTCTTTCTCCTTTCCATACTGTGCTCTTCAGAAGAAAGTCACTATGCAAAGCCCACATGGAAGGAGTAGATTATTTTCCACTTCTTTAAGGGCCGAAGTATCCACTGAAATTATTGGGAATTCTGCATGAGAGATTTGTCTCTTTCTTCCCCATTGACTTACCTATTCAATCATCTGTTTATATCACTATGGACTCTCGAGTACTTATTTTTTATTGTGAGTTATTATTCAGTCCTACTTTATTTATTTTCTTAGTCAAATTGTTCCAGTTTTCACCACTGGGACCTCTTTCAATTGGCTCTTTGCCCATTTACAAAATTGTTTTCTTAGTAAGAGCTTTTATGTGTTCTCTGTAAATGCCCTTTTTCGGAAATACTATTTGCAAATAATTTCTCCCAGCCCATGATTTCTCCACCCAACTCCTTAAGAGTGTCATCTGAAAAGGAGAAATTTCTTATTTCAGTAGGGTCCATATTAATTGTTATCCTTTGTGGATCACGCTTTTGGTGTCTTTATCTACGAAATCTTTGCTTCAGTCAAGATTACAAAAAATCTTTCTCCTTTGTTTTCTTCTAGAGTATTTTTTAATGTTTTAAAATACAAAGGTTTTATTATTAAAAATCAAATAACTGAGTCATGGTGAACTCAGTTCAATTATTTTAGGCAATTACAGTATACAAGGAGGTTAACATTTACCAGTAAGAAAAACAGGTATAGGCAATTAATTTCTTAGAGACATTAGTATTAGAAGGAGTCTGGGGAAAAGGAAATGTTCAATCTATAAAAGAAAACAAAAAAATGACCCCCAAATTAAATAGAGCTATTTTTGCAATTTTATTTAAAATTCAGTGTTTTAATAATTAGGTGAAAAAGGATATGTGCCCTCCAAAGAGTCACTCCACTTGCACCAAAAGACTTGGTTCTTTTTTTTCCTAGGAGAGCAATATTTCTTTTTATTTTTTAATTGAAATATATTTAGAGATATAACTGACACAGAGCATTATATATATTAGTGTCAGGTGTACAAAGTGAAAGTGAAGTCGCTCAGTCGTGTCCGACTCTTTGCGACCCCATGGACTGTAGCCTACCAGGCTCCTCAGTCCATGGAATTTTCCAGGCAAAAATACTGGAGTGGGCTGCCATTTCCTTCTTCAAAGGATCTTCCCAACCCAGGGATTGAACCCGGGTCCCCCACATTGCAGGCAGACGCTTTACTGTCTGAGCCACCAAGGTGTACAGATGATGATTAAAAATTTGTGTATGTTGCAAAACGACCCTCACAAAACGTCTAGTTACTTCCATCACTACACAGAGTTATAAAAAACTTTTTTTTTCCTTGTGATGGGAACTTTTAAGACCTACTCTCTTAGCAACTTTCAAATATTCGATAGAGTATTGTTAATACTAACTCTAGTCACCAGGCTGTACATTCTATCCTGTGACTTATTTATTTTATAACTGGAAGTTTGTACCTTTTGACCCCTTCACCCATTTCTCTCACTCCCCACCATTCTTCCAGAGGTTTTTCATTTTTTTAGGTTTTCATTTATGTCTGTGATCTATCTCGAGTTAATTTTTTTTATAAGGTACAAGATATAAATCTAAGTTCTTTATAAAAAACGGATATCATGTTATTCCAGTGTTGTCTGTTGAAAAGACTTTGCTTTCTCCATTGAAATAACTTTGCATCTTGGGCTAAAATCAGTTGTCTATGTATGTCATGGGTCTGTTTCTGGATCTTCTGTTTGTTCCACTGATAGATTTACCCATCTTTATGTCAGGACCATCCTGTCTTGATCACTCTAGCTTTACAATAAATCTTGAAACCTGGTAGTCTTAGTTCTCCAGCTTTTGTTCCATTTTCAAAGTTGTGTTTGTTATTCTAGGTCCTTTGCATTTTCATAAGAATTTTTTAAACAGCTTGTGAATTTCTACACTGAAAGCAATCACATTATATTTTTCTTGTCAACTGACTCTCTCGTCCTCTGCAATTACCACCTCAAACCTTCTGCTCCTGACTTCCTGTCTTCTACTCTACCTGGCTTCCTCCTTCACAGAGGAAACCAAAGCCATCAGAGGGGAGTTCTCTCGACTTTGCGCCAGCAAATATACAGACTCACCTTTCCCTGACCCTTCTTCGCCTATGTCTAGAGCTCACCCACCTACCTGGGCTCAGACCCCATTCCTGTCTCAGAATTCTCCAATAATTCATCATTCCCCCTCTCTCTCCAACTTCCATCTCTCAACTGGATCCTTACCAGCAACGTTTAAATCCACCCCAGCCTTCCATCAATGCACAATCATTCAATATAAATTCAAGTAAGTAAAGAAAGGCTATTGAAAAGCACTAATCCAGGAATTCGCTGGTGGCCTAGGGTTAGAATTCTGGGCGTTCTCCACCATGGCTGGGTTCAGTCCTTAGTCAGGGAACAGAGATCCCTCCAGACACATGGCAAAAGCAAAACAGAAACAGTGACAAGCACTCATCCTGTTTGTGAGGATAACTTGGGGAACCATTTTTTGCAAACACCATGCTGATGTCAGGGCTTAGAAATGCCACCTGTGACCCCATGCTGTTGTTTTTCCTAGATGCTGCTTATCTTAATTCTCCTTCCAAGAGAGTGATTTTCCCCCGGGTAGAAGTGTACTGCCAGATAGAACTCGCCCTTGGCAACCAGGGTCCTGAACGCTGTCAACCCAGCCTCCAAAGAGAGCCGGCCAGTCCGGAAGAATCCAGACAACTTCACACACAGTGGGCTCCCAAAGGGGATGGAAGGGGTGGCTGCAGTGCTCCTCTGTCCCCACCCATGCGGGCACCCGAATCCACCTGTGCCTGGCCTGTGGAGGCACCTGCACCGCCACCAGCCTCATCACCATCACGTTCTCCAGCTGACTTGCCACCTGCGTCACTCCCGGCTGTGCCCTCACTCCCCAGCTCAATACCTGGGCTCTCCCCTGTATCGCCATCACAGCAGATACAACTGACTGGGTCACCACCCAAGTCCCCACCCCCCCAGGCATCTGCGTCACCCAGGCCATCCCTGGGGCCTTCCACTGCGGGGGCACCTCCGGTGTTGCCCCGATATTCTTCAGCATCACCTGCACAGCCACCTGTGGAGGAACTGGGCCCAGAACAGCCCCGAGGTATGGACCCTTCTGGCCTCTCTCAGCTGCCTCATGTCCGGAGCCCATTGGCAAGTGTGTGACGATGGGGTAGCCATAGCCATCGCTTTAGAGGCGTGTGCTGGTGGAGTCAGTCAGCCCTTAGCTTTAGCGGCTCTACTGGCTACGAGGAGAGGCCACCACGAGAGGGCAGTGTACTTGGCTTTTTGTTTTTTCCTTTAGTTGGTGCGTGCGTCGCTTCATTTGTGTCCGACTCTTTGCGACGCTGTGGACCATAACCTGCCAGGCTCCTCTGTCCATGGGATTCTCCCAGCAAGAATGTTGGAATGGGTTCTCATTCCCTCCTCTAGGGGATCTTCCCGACCCAGGGATCAAACCTGTGTCTCTTATATCTCCTGCATTGGTGAGCAGGTTCTTTACCACTAGATCCTGTCTAGTGATTCTCAAAGTGTGGTCCCCAACCAGCAGCAATAGCATCACCTGAGAACTTGTTAGAAATAAAAATTCTCAGGTCCTACCACATACTTACTGAATCAACACTTCTAGGGGTGGGATCCAGCTGTCTGCATTTTTTACCAGCCCTCTGAGTTCTTTTGCCCTCTCACGTTTGAGAACTGCAATTCTAGGAGATTTTTATCGTGAAAGCCCTGTGCCAGGGCAGTGGTCAACAAACAGCAGTCTGTGGACCAGTGCCAGTCTCTGAGTTATCTGTTACTTGTGTACAATGAAATGAGTGCAGAAATGAGAGCAACATTTTGAAATGTTTATAGCAATAAGATAGAGCCGTGACATTTTTCTACTAGTTCATTTGTAATGCATTTTACCAAAGTACTAGTCCATTACGGATTGTAAGTATGATTTTTAGAAATTGGTTCTTCAGTATAAGTAGTTTGAGAAGCACCTCTCTGGGGGCTTCAAAGATGAACTGTTCTCAATTCCTCACTCTCAGGAAATCTCCCTTCCGACAGAGGGAATGGCATGGATGCTAACTTCAAAAATACAAGAAGAAATTCTTAAGTACTGTGTAACCAACAAAAACAGTGTTGAGGGTACTTACAGAGAATAGGATCACCTCTCTCTGGGGGGAAATAAGGAAGGCTTTGCGGAGGTAAGGGGTAATTTGAAAGGGGCAGGATTTTGACAACTGTGGTTTGTGGGATCTGACCAAGTAGAAAGAACATTTCAGATTTTGTTTATTCTAGAGGTCTGGGTGCAGAGAAGGAAGGTACAAGGCACCTTCGGTGTGAAGAGGACACTTGCTTGGCCACTGTAGGTGGTCTGGGTGGGGACCAAGGGAGAGAGGTCCAGGTGATGGAATGAGGCCAGGCTGTAGGGTCTTCATGATCCATCGGCTGGGCTTTCATAGTTATTATGATAAATAGGAGCACAGGTTGGCAAGGCTTCCTTCTTTGTGATTCCGCCCCAGGTCAGGTGTGACCCCCTCCTTTTCTGGAGTAAGTTCACTTTGTCTTTTCTGTTTTTCTTTTCTTTCCTTTTTTTTCTTTCTCTCTTTGGGAATAGGTTCACTTTGCTTTCTATTTTGTTTTTCTTTTCTTGTCTTCCTTTCTTTCCTTTTTTTTTTTTTTTTTTAGAATAGGTTCACTTTGATTCTTTTAATCACAAGAAAACAATACCAGAACATTAGGAGTCAGAAAGTTGTTCAAAGTGTTTCACTTGCTCTCTTATTCCCAGTTAAATAAAATGCATTTATTTTATGTTATCACACCAGTGCTCAAAGCCAGCCATCTTCAGGGGCCTGAACACTCATGGGTCTGGAGTTGGCATTCCTCACTTGTATCGGGGGTGGGCAGAGAGTACAGATAGCCCAGTGATTTTCCACTAGAGGCAATATTACCCCAGGAGACATTTGGCAGCACCTGGGGACATTTTTGATTGCCACATGGTGGGAAACGTAGTCGGGAGAAGCCAAGGATACTGCTAAACATCCTACAGTGCTCAATCCTTACACCAAAGACTAGCCTGGCCAGTGGCGAGTAGTTCTCAGGTCGAGAAGCCCTGCTGGGTCTCAGCAGTGACATCTGAGGCCATCAGGGGGAGTTGGACAGAGTGCTGCCCCCAGGGGTTCATGTTATTTGTTGTTTTGCCATGTTATTGTTGGGGGTGGGCGTGTTGCAGAAAGTCCTGGGAAAAATCCATAAACAAAGGAACCACAAATAGAACTGGGCAAGTGACGGATAGCCAGCAGGTCCCCAGATGGAAGGTCTCCAAGTTCCTCAGATAGACGAACATGCTAATTTATTCCATATTATTATCATTTACATGTGTTACATAATTACACCTTAATATTCATGTATTATATATCCCCATACTCGTCGGAAACATGCAAAGAGCTTACTTAAGAATAGCGGCCATGATGGGACTTCCTGGTGGTCCAGTGGTTGACTCCACGCTCCCGACGCGTGGGGAGTGGATTTGATCCTTGGTCAAGGGAACTAAGATCCCACATGGCTGCAGCATGGCCAAAAAAATTTGAAAAGAAAACTGGTCATGAAGTGATTTGTATTTCCTATTCCAGTAAAGAAGACAAAAAAAGAATTACAGAAAGCAGATGATGGAAGGTTCAGGCCCCTGTGGGGAATTTTCTTGAAAACTTTCCCTAACACAACTGGCTGCTTTTTAGGAGAGAATTGTTGATAGTATTACGTCAAGGGTTAGCTTCAGGCCTTCCCGCAGATGCCGCTGCCCTGGATCTCAGTCAAGTCCCCAGATATGATTCTGGTCCCAAATACGAGAATTTAAGAAAAAGAGTTTCTAAACATTCTCACTTTCTTCTTATTGTTATTTCAGAAATGACTAAGTACTCCTCCTCCCCGTCCCCATCTCACTCACGTCTTCTATATTTTTATTTTTGGCTGTAGCTCCCATTGCCTCTTCAAATTCGAAAAGCACCGTGCCTCTGGCTGATGTGAAGGAAACCGCCAGCAAACCTCACGCAGTGTGAGTATCTCCTTGACTGGGGACAGTTTCTTTCCTTCGGTCAGGGAGGGGGCCCAGCTAAATGATACCTTCCATCACTCTAGCTGCCTGGGGATCCTCTTCTGGATATGATTACAGACCACCGCCTCCCTTCTCTCTCCTTCAGTGGGGGGACTCTGGGACACGAGTCTGTTCCTGCTGACAGCGTCATCCCCCAGTCCCTGCTGTGCGCCCTGGGGGGTGTACCTCCTCTGGATGCGGTGGGGGAGTGTGCATGCTTCCTCATACCTGACTCTCGGGGATGTCTCAGGTCAAGAGAGCTGGCAGGCCTGCTGCACCCTAGCCTTGGGTGGGTCCTGCACAGTATAATTAAGGGGACTCTACCCCCAAATCTCCCTTAATCCAACTTAGTTTCTAACAGCATAAGAAAGGGGCTAATACTGCTATGTTGCAGATTGTCTCCAGAAAATCTTCTTTCATAATGCACATCAACCATCTGGGTTGTGTAACATGTGCTCTGTTGTTATCCTTGCAGCTATTACGAGACGGCCGGGAAGATTTTTTTTTTTAAACCTCTCTGGTAATCACAATACCCAGACTCCCTTGCTGACTGAATGCCAGTGGGGTTGGCCGGTGGAAGGCACCAGCAGGAGATCAGAGAGTAAATCAAGGTGTTGCTATTCACCAACCTCATCCCTCCCCTCCTTGGGGTAGCTCTGGCAGTGGCTGAGTTTTCCTATAGCCACAGTCAGAGAAAAGGGCCCAAGGCACTTTTATTTTTTATATTCTCACTCGGTATCATACCCAGGATATTAAAACATACCTGCTTCTCACATTAAGTATAGTTTTAATTATAAAATTTTTGGAAAAAGTTTACATACATGATTTTGTGCTTTGACATAAATTATGCATTTTATTCACATGATAGCTTACTTTATTGCATTGATGTGTAACTGTATAAAAGTTTGAGTTTCATTTGACTAGTGGGTATGATGTTCCTTAGATAAACATTCATTGATTACAAAGTAAAAGTTCACTGGGGAACTCCGATGTTCAGCCAGGGTTGAGAATCATAACATTGGTGTGTCTGTCTACCTTCTGAGCTGGAGTGGAGCCCTGTCATTAAGCAACCATCACTTCATCTCTTTGTCCAGGGAGAGCCCTGCTGAAGAGTCCAACTGGGTGAGCAAGGTATTCAAGAAGAACAAACAAAAGACAAGTGGCACCAGAAAAGCCTACTTAAGACATCCACGAACCAAGAAGACAGGCAGCAAAGCGCAGTGAGCATAGTTAATGTTTCTAATTCCACAGAAAGGGAACCGTCTTCAGAAAGATTACACGGGTAGTGAGGGGGGTCAGTAAGGATCAGGATGAGGAGCTGGGCTTCGGAGTTGGATGCACCCAACATAAAATCCCTGCTCAGCCACAGTCTTACCCAGGGAGCCTGCTTAGGACTCTTGGTCTTTCTGAGCCTCTATCTCCTGATCTGTAAAATAGGGCTAATATCAACTTGTAAGGCTGTTGTGAGGGTTTAATTAGGCCAGCTGTGTAACTTGCTTCGCAGAGGGCAAGATGTGTAATAGCAGTCAATAATTAGTAGATATTATGGTTATAACTCCTAGAAGTTAACTAGCTACTTCTTAGCTTCTGAATAGAACTCTACTTAAAGAAGATGGTTCTTTGGGACACCAGTCCATCTGCTAATCCAGGTGTAACTAGTCCACTAGTCCATCTGCTATCTTCTGGAATAAAGTTGTCCACTAGTTCACGAGTCCATCTGCTATCTTCTGGAATAAAGTTGCTATTACTTGTCCCATGCTAAAGTCACTTCAGTCGTGTCTGACTCTTTGTGATCCAATGGACTCTAGCCTGCCAGACTCCTCTGTCCATGGAGTTCTCTAGGCAAGAATACCTGAGTGGGTTGCCATGCCCTTCTCCAGGGGATGTTCCCAAGCCAAGAATCAAACCCATGTCTCTTCTATCTCTTACTTTGGCAGAGAGGTTCTTTACCACTAGCACCACCTAGGAAGCCCATTCCTTATCCCAGAGCGGGGTAAAAAAGAACTCTTCTTAAAAACCCAACCAGTGGGTGCTCATGTGACACCATGTAGAGTTCCTGACTCTTGCCAGCCTAAAAGTCCTGACCAGTGTAGGCCTGCTTCTAATTGCTTTTGACTCTATTAGATTGTTTTGGCTTAATTAGTCAAACTTTATTGAGCATCTACTCAATGCCATGGGGTCACAAAGAGTCAGACACAACTGAGCAGCTAAGCACAGCACAAATGACAAGCACTCTTCCAGGTTCTGGGGATATCAAAGGTGAATTCAGGGACTTCCTTGGTAGTCCAGTGGTTAAGACTCCACGGTCCCAAAGCCGGGGCCATGGGTTCAATCCCTTGTCAGGGAAATCTGCATGCTGCAGGGTATAGCCAAAAAAAAAAAAAAAAAATTGGCTGATACGGCCAAAAATGTTTGCCATGACAGTATAAGGGACTTCTCTGGTGGTCCAGTGGTAACTCTGTGCTCTCAATGTAGGGGGCACAGGTTCAATCCCTGGTCAGGGAACTAAGCTCCTGCATGCCTTATGGTGTGGCTGAAAAAAAGCAAGATAAATTCAACTTGATCCCCAACTTTGAAGATTTACCCTAAAGTTTGATTTACATGGGTTTAATCCTTGGCTTGGGAAGATCCCCTGGAGAAGGAAATGGCAACCCACTCCAGTATTCTTGCCTGGAAAATTCCATGGACAGAGAAGCCTGGTGGGTTACAGTCCATGAGACTGCAAAAGAGTTGGACGTGACTGAGCAACTGAGTGCACAGCGAGGGTGTAGGACTCAGAGGGCAGTCGCTGGTTTCTGGAACTTATGGGTGGGATCAGTGCAGCCTGGAATTAGTCACTCTGTTNGTTACAGTCCATGAGACTGCAAAAGAGTTGGACGTGACTGAGCAACTGAGTGCACAGCGAGGGTGTAGGACTCAGAGGGCAGTCGCTGGTTTCTGGAACTTATGGGTGGGATCAGTGCAGCCTGGAATTAGTCACTCTGTTCCTTGGTCTCCAGCCTCAACACTTTCCTGACCTTTGAGTCTGTCTCTAGGAGCTCAGGGTCAGGTGTGGTCATGAGGATGTAGGAAGGTCTGCCTTGGGTTTGGGGAGCTTCCCTGCAGCTTGGGTGCTCTCTGGGAGCCAGGTCCAGACTTGGCTCTTTGACTCCAGAGCCACACCTCTTGCTGTGCTCAGAAGAGTGGGAACCATGTACTTCAGCCAGAGCTACCTTGGTTGATAAACTTCTAGGAATCAAGGTGTTGTACAAAGAAGCAGGATGTGATCAAAACAAACAAAACGATTTTCCTAAGCTGTGGGAACCCTTGTTGTCAGTGAATCACACATCCTGTGTGCAGTGTTCCTTTATAGAACAAGGTAATGAAACTACTGGGAGGCAATATACCAACTGATCTTAAGCAATTCCTTGCAGATTTATTGCTTTGAGTTGCAGAAACAAGGTTAGGGGATGGGGGAGGGGGGGGAATATATATATATATATATATATATA
>SJYV01022864.1:180555-204678 GCA_006410875.1 Neotragus pygmaeus | reverse complement strand
TGTTGTACACATTTTAAAGAAAAATCCTCTAATTTACTTTTCCACATTCCACCTTTTAAATGAATAAAGTGATTATTACGCCTAAGTGTGAATAATGTTTAAAAAAATAAAAAGCAGGTGAAGTGGGGGAGGGGTGCAGCTTACAACTTGTGCATAGCTTGTGCACAATTCTCAGATTGGCTGATGATGAGGAAACAGGGCAGAGTCACGGGGTTAACTTTGTCAGTCCTTAGGCTCCAGCAGGCCTGGGCCTATGTGCTCCTGCTCAGCACGTAAACATCTTCCATTAGGTGAAGGGGTGGGGGAGAGTTCACATCTGCAAAACAACTCAGGAAATTCGCATCACATACTATTATCAAAGTACATCAGAAAGGCGCTAAAGCAGAGGACAAGGGGGAAGGCCCCACAGGGTCCTGCTCAGTTACGTTAGTAAGTGGTGACCTGGATTAAAATGCAGGTGTCTGCACCCAAGTCCAGTGCTTTCTCCACTACGCTAGAGGACAGAGGGAAGGCCAGGGGACCCAGATGTCCAGACTCTTCAGGCCCGAACATCCCAGGCCCAGCTCCACCTCTGAGCTGAATACAATGTCTGTGACCAGATCAGTTCACTCCAGACACCAGGAGGCCAGACCAGGCAACCGGGGTGTCTCTTTGGGTGGCCAGCTCTCAGCTGAGCCTGGGAGCCAGGCCTCAAGGGCGCTGATGGAAAAGTGTCCCTGCCTGAGCTCCAGGGCTGTGGTCCCAGGAGCAGCAGGAAATGCGCGGTGGCGGAGGAGGGGTCCGGGCCGTCCAGCCACTGCCCCGGGGAGAGGGCTTCTTGGGGGACTTTCCTAGCAGCCTGTGGAAGGGAGGTGTTGGTGGTTTGGGGGGACATATTTTGGGGTCAGACTGTTGCCACTTCCTGCCCCTGCATCCTTGCTCTGTGGGTTGCAAAGGCTGGGGCTTTTTCCCACCAGTCCCTGCAGAGGGGGCACCATGCTCTGGCCTCCAGGTGTGCCACAGGAATCCTGCAGCACTTTCTGCTATTTTAGGGGCCCCCATCAGGGCCCGCTTCTCTCTCTGAGCACAGCCTAGCTCTTGTGGTCCTGAGCATAAAGCCGGAAATCACAGAAGAAGAACCCCGTCTGGGAGTTAAGGTGGGGCTCTCTTCAGGGGTCCCGGTGTGGCAGCTCCCTTGTCCACTGCTTCTGGTTCCTCATCTGTAATGTGAGGTGAGATGTGTGTGTGTGCGTGTGCATGTGTGTGTGTGGGTGTGTGCTAGTAGCTCAGCCATGTCCGACTCTTTGCTGCCCCAGGGACATGGCTCCTCTGTCCTTGGAATTCTCCAGGCAAGAATACTGGAGTAGGTTGCTATGCTCTCCTCCAGGGGATCTTCCCAACCCAGATATTGAACCCAAGCCTCNAAGTTGGGAAACTGGCCAACTTTTCACAAGCGTGCTGGCATTTGGGGTTATTTTCTAAATTATACGCTGACCTCATCTACACATCATTCTCTAATTCACGCACCTGCCAAGCTCCTCTGCAACAGCTCTATCATCACTTCCTAGAGGGAGTTTAGCTGCTCCCTTTCTCCACTCCTGGACTACAAACAATAGATACAACAAATAGCTGGCCACTCCAAGGGAGCGTGGTGTGGACCCAGGGTCACATTCACAGACTGGAGGTTTGCGTCCGGCTCAGATTCATACGTTGAAACGTAATCCCCAGTGGGATGGTAGTCCAAGTGGGGATCTCTGGGGTAATTAAGTCATTTGAGCAGAGCCTGAATGAAAGAGACTAATGCCCTTATACAAGAGACCCCAGAGTGCTCCCTCACCCCTTCCACCGTATGAGCACACAGAGAGACCCATCTCGGAACCAGGAACCCCTCACCAGACACCGAACCTGTGGGCGCCTGAGTCTTGGACTGCAGTCTCCAGAACCGTGAGAAACAAATCCCTGCTGCCCTAAGCCACCCAGTCTACGAGAGTTTGTGACGGCAGCCCAGACGGGCTAAGACACTCGTGTGACCCCAAGACATGCTCTCGTACCGTCAACTACAAGAACTCATAACACTCAAGTTTCCCTCCGGGCCCCCAAGTGTAAACACAGGGCCTCATTCTCCGGGTATCCGTCTGCCCTCTGCCCTCCCTGTCTCGATCCAGGTTCCAGAGAAAGGACCCGAGTCTGCCTGGTTTCTGTTGTGTCCACACTGCCTGGGAGGCTCTCAGTGTTTCTGGAACAAATATGCAAACAGTCAGCTTACCAGCCACAGGGCACCCAGCACATCCTCCATCCACAAGCTCTCGATTCAACTTGGCCCCAGGCTGGCAGTGGGAGGTTGAGGCTCTGACAGTTAAGAGATTTCCCCACAGTCTCAGTCCAGAAGCAGGGAGAGATGGGGCTTGAATCCACTTCTCTGGATTTTAAATTCTTTTTCCAGCACTCAGTGGCCTCCCATAAACACACTCATACACACACACATACACACTTAGGGGTGAACAAATCTGCTATTTCATGCTGACACTGATAACCATGTCCATACACGTGCCTGCTGTGACTTGTACGCTTGGAGTCACACACTCACGTGTGCCCAGGTATTAACATTTCTGTCCCAGAGGCAAAGATTGTGGACAGAGGGTGGGGCTCACAGGCTTTTGGCTGGAAGCCAGTCGGTGAGTAGGAGAATCAAGGGCTGACTCTCAGCTCATGTTTCCTTCTCATCAGCACAAGTGAGCCCATGGCCACTCCGAACGCCAAAGGTCAGTGCCTGTTTGAGGTCAAAGTCTTCCATTTGGGCTCTCAAGATGACTGGTCCACACCCAGAGCCCACACCCTCTGGGAGGACACCTCCAACCACACTGGAGGACTGGAGTGGGGGACAAGGTGGTCATCTCTTCCCGAAATACTGGACCCATCCTGCTCTCAACCCCCGCCTCCCAAGTGTTAAGTGGGAACAATTCAGGTATTCCTTCTCCTTCATGGGGTCCCTAGGAGGTTCCTAGAATTCAAAGAGACCTGAGAAGTGCAGGACTCCTTCGTACACTCGCATCCCCTGTTGGAACACTTCCTGCAATGGGAGCTCACCACCGCTCAAAGCAGATAGTTCCACCGTCAGCCCGCGGGAATTAAGGACAGTCTTCCTTAAACAGGGGGCTCCCCAGCTGGCGCTAGCGGTAAAGAACCCCCCCGTNTCGTACACTCGCATCCCCTGTTGGAACACTTCCTGCAATGGGAGCTCACCACCGCTCAAAGCAGATAGTTCCACCGTCAGCCCGCGGGAATTAAGGACAGTCTTCCTTAAACAGGGGGCTCCCCAGCTGGCGCTAGCGGTAAAGAACCCCCCCGTCAATGCAGGAGACATAAAGAGATGCAGGTTTGATTCCTGGGTCAGGAAGATCCCCTGGAGGAGGGCATGGCAACCCACTCCAGTATTCTTGCCTGGAGAATAGCATGGACCAAGGATCCTGGTGGGCTACACAGTCCATAGTCACAAAAAGTTGGACACAACTGAAGGGGCTTGGCACAAGCACACTCCACAGAGCTGACCTGGCTAGCGGCAGGCCCTCACGCCCTGAGGAGAGGCTGCCTCACCCCGAGTCCCTCCAGCCAGCCCATCACCCGACGGCCCAGGTCTCTAGATGTGTTCTCAGATCTCATTGCTTCTGGACCCCTCTACTGCCTGGATATCCGTCCCTGAGAACTCTCCAGCTGGTCCTTGTCCACCTTAAAATGTGAGGCTGGGCAGGGACGAAGGGCTGCAGCCACAGCCTGACCACAGCAGAGCCCAGTGGGGTTTTGCATGAAGCTTCGGATCAAAGAGGCATCTGAGCCTGGGGCTGGAAAGCTGGGGTCAGCTCTGCCAGAGCCGACCTGCATCTCGATGTCAAGAGCGAGACTTGGACCATCTGCCCAATCTGTCACCATCAAACACACATCACCTGGAACCTATTTTCCAAAAGGTTGGGATTTGCATCTTTCAAGGATCTTTTGAAACCCAAAACAACAAGCTCCCTAACGGTGGACCTTCAGACCCCAAGACACAGCAGTGGGGCAGATTGTGTGGGCAGTAGGGTCATCAACACAGAGCAGGAGAACTCCAAAAACGACCACGGCACCCCTCCATCCAGCACTAGAGTTTGTGCAGGTACCCCCACCCCATCCTCACCCCGTCTTGTCCTCTATCCATGACCACAGACCACAGGCCACGCAATGTTATAATCGCCCCTAAAATCCCTGTTGGAGCAGCAGGCCACCAGAACCCTTTTCGTAAGATCTCCCTGTCCTTGGACTAGCTTCCAAGAAACGTAAAGTGATAAAACCTTAGTCTAGCCATTGGTAATACCACCTCCATTTATGCAGTGTCTCTTTACTACATACCTTCACATCAAGCTATCACTTGACCTCCACAACATCCAACAGGGAAATGAGCAGGAGAGGTATGTAATGCTGCCTCCATTCTACAGATGAAGAAACTGAGGCCCAGGGAAGTGAAGTTCCCTGCTCAGGACTGCTAAGCAAATAAGCAGCAGGGCTGGAACTTGAGTTCAGAGCTTCTAAATCCAGGTGAGTTCCCAGCTCCTTGCATGACACCTGGCCGAGATCATGTCATTGAACTTTGTACTTTTCTAGAGATGAAGAGATCAGCAAGCTAGAAGCAGTGTTGGGACTGGACTCGGGGTTTACCCTCCTTTCAAGACCCCAAGATACCCACCTACTACTCCAGTCGTCTAAGGAGAGTATCATTCAGTCAGCTTCAGAGCATGGCAGTCGCTCCTGTTCCAGGACACTTGATCGGGAGCTCCCAATCAAGGGGCTCTGTGTCGGGTACTGCCCACAGCGTCTGGGCACCACTCCCTGTCTGCTGGAAGGGGTATCCAATGAGGGGTAGTAGTCCCAGCTCTCCCAGGGAGAAGATGCTGCTGGTTTCCAGGCTGCCTTAGAAGATGCTTTGGTCAGAACCATATATATTATGCTGCCCAGGGGGTGAGCTCATAGACAGCCAATCCGGGCCCTTGCTCCCGCCACCTGCCCATCCTATCCCAAGGGCTGCTTCCTGCTCCCCCAGAGATAGCAGGCCTACCACAGCTACTCCGGAAAAAAACAAGTTTCGCTTGACAACTTCCTTATTACACCCAGGATGAAACCAATGCTCAGAAAAACAAACTTAGGCCTGGCTGAAGGAAAGCCAGTGCATAGAATGGAAAACAAGAATTTCTTATGGGAAACACAAATGGGGAGACAGGAGGAGGTAGATTCAGCATCTGCACGCCCTCCTCTGCTCTCTCCAGAGAACACCGAGGAGGGGATGATAAAGAAAGTAAGGTCACTGAATGTAACATAAAATCCCTGACCTGGAGACAAGACATGGAAGAAGGAGTTGATGAGGAACGTGCTTTCCAAATCCTGCTACCCCTGGTAGGGTCACCACGAGTCTTGACAGAACATTCTAAGAAGTCTTAATTAACAGTTTCATTTTCTGTAGTGCCTGAATGTTTTAATTTTAAAAATCTTTATTTTATTTTAAAATTATTTTATGCCTTGGCCATGCCTTGTGGCTTGTGGGATCTTAGTTCCCCAACCAGGGATTGAACCCAGGCCTCCACGGTAAAAGCAACAAGTCCTCACCACTGGACTCCCAGGGAATTCCCATGCTTGAATTTTTTTAAAATAAAGAACTTATACATGCTTGTAATCAGAAAAGAAAAAGTAGTTTTATTCAAATGAAAGTAAAATGTGCCAGAAATCCTGTTTCGGTTAATTGACATGGGGAAGTGTTGCACAGTAAATACTGAATGCACTGAGCTTTGGTATCACCCAGACCTGGAACCATCTGCCAGCTGTGTGACCTCTGGCAGGGGACACGTCTCTGAATTTATTTCTCACTCAGAACTGAATGACCACCTTAGAGCATGATTGCAGAGCCAAATGTGACACTACTCACAAAGAAAAAAGAAAATATATTGAGCTGCAGTCCATGGGGTCTCAAAGAGTTGGACATGACTGGGTGATTGAATAACAACAACAGGTACTTTTCCAAGTCCTTTCTGTGTATTGAGTATCTAGTCCCTGGTAAGTACTTAACAAAGAGTCAATATTTTATTAGTGGAGCAGAGTTAACGCTTTATCCACTCCATCAGCAAAGAGGTTTTAGATCCAACTTTGCCTGGCTACTGGCTCAACACTGAATTTAGAGAATTTATTAGTCCAAGAACCAGCCCAGATTTCAAACAAGGGTTAAATTATATCCCATGTTTTTATTTAACAAAGCTTTTTGTTAACCATGTTCTCCAGGTCCTGGGTGCATCATATATACTCTTCTTTATTCTGAAGACAGTGCTCCCTCCTGGCCCTCTTGCAGGCTTCTCTGGTGGCTCAGATGGTAAAGAATCTGCCTGCAATGCAGGAGACCTGGGTTTGATCCCTGGGTCGGGAAGATCCCCTTGGAGAAGGGCATGGCAACGCACTCCAGTATTCTTACCTAGAGAATTCCATGGACAGAGGAGCCTGGTGGGCTACAGTCCATGGAGTGTACATGTAGCTGGGAAGAGATACAAACAAGAAAAAAAAAATATATATATATATATAAAAGCAGGTGAAGGGACTTCCTCTGTAGTCCAGGGATTAAGACTCTGTGCTTCCACTGCAGGGGGCATTGCAAGGCAAGGGTTCCATTCCTGGTGAGGGAAGTTCCACATGTCTCACAGTGTGGCCAAATAAATAAAAAACAACTTGTTTTAAAAATTAATTAATTAATTAATTAAATAAAATAAAAGCAGGTGGAAGAGAATGTGGAGAATGGGGAGTTAGTGTTTCATGGGTACAAAGTATCAGTTTGGGAAGACGAAAAAGTTCTAGAGGTTGATGGTGCAGATGGTTGTACAACAATGTGAATGCATTTAATGCCACTGGGCTACAGACTTAAAAATAGTTACTATGGTCAATTTTATGTTCTGTATATTTTATCAGGGATTCCCTGGTGGCTCAGACAGTAAAGCGTCTGCCTGCAATGCGGGAGACCCGGGGTTTGATCCCGGGGTGGGGAAGATCCCCTGGAGAAGGAAATGGCAACCCACGCCAGTACTCTTGCCTAAAAAATTCCATGGATGGAGGAGTTTTTTGTGTTTTAAGGCAGATNTCAGACAGTAAAGCGTCTGCCTGCAATGCGGGAGACCCGGGGTTTGATCCCGGGGTGGGGAAGATCCCCTGGAGAAGGAAATGGCAACCCACGCCAGTACTCTTGCCTAAAAAATTCCATGGATGGAGGAGTTTTTTGTATTTTAAGGCAGATGGAAGCACAGGGCAGAGAGCCATGTGGGGTACACTACATGTACCGGCCCTTTGTTGGCTGTTTTTAGTCACTCAGTCATGTCCGACTCTTTGAGATCCTATGGACTGTAGCCCACCAGGCTCCTCTGTCTATGCGATTTCCCAGACAAGAATGCCGAAGTGGGTTGCCTTGTCCTTCTTCAGGGGGGTCTTCCCATCCCAGAGATGGAATCCATGTCTCCTGAATTGGCAGGTGGACTCTTTACTGCTGAGCCATCAGGAAAGCTCAAAAGGTTGCAAGAGTCAACAAATAGTTACAATGATTTTTCGTTTAACAAGTATATACAAACTATGCTGCCAAATTTTTTAAAAAGAAAAAATTCACATTTCTTTAGCAGATGAAGAATCTGATTCAAAAATTAGTGATTTCTAAATAAGGTCAGAAAAACAAAATATATCCTTCCATCAAGCAAATTAATATGTTTTGAGAAAGATAATCTTCTAAAATTTCAGCAAAATCAAGTAACAATAAATGTAAGTTTCAATTGACCTAACTGCTAGCCAAAGTCAGCGTTGTAATAGTGATTGTACATATGACCCTGACAGAATAAGTCTTCCTCTCATTTATAAACTGAAAAGAAAGCCAAGAATTTTAAACACCTATATATTAGAACTAGGTGCACACTTGGTCTCATAAGAAGGACATTTAACTTAATACAGCACTTTAAAAAGTACGTCAATTTTTTCTCCCATCTGACCAGGATTTTCAGGGCACTATTTCTTTGTTAAAAATTCGTGCTTAACAAGTTAGAGTTTTAGTACCTTTGTGTGCCTGCTCAGTCGTATCCTACTCTTTACAACCCCGTGGACTGCAGCCTGCCAGGCTCCCCTGTCTGCAAAATTTTCCAGGCAAGAATACTGGAGTGGGTTGCTATCTCAGTATACAATTTTGTACAACATGCTACATCATTAGATTATTTTTATATTAATTGGGCCCTAAATAAAGAACATCAATAATTAACCAGATTAATACACCTGATTACCAACTTAATCTTAACTGTAGACTCTGTTACATATGTTTGCAATATAATGAAACCTACTAATAATTTCCTAAAGCATACTTAGGTAAATATAGATAATTTTGCATAGCTATTCATTAAAATAAAGGATATTGCTCAAGCATCATAACCCATGAACATGTTTTATGTGAACTGTTCACTGTATTTTTCAGGATTAAAGAGAAAGCAATAAGGAGAAAATGAGAAAAGCAATATCATTGAGCATTTCAAACTACCCTAAATTAAGGGTTCCTAACCCTAGACCTTTGTACCTGGGGCAGGTAAAATTATCTTTATTGTCATGAAATTTAGCTTGTCCTTCAATTATTATTGTAGGCAACAAACCACATTTAACCACACTTCTGTGATTTAATCACTAACAGAAATCATGTGTTTTCATGTTGCTTTATGAATGTTAGGCTCTCAGTATATTGCTTATGTTCATTTTGATGGCTTGTAAACTGCCTCTATCTCATGCATCATATGATAAAGATGTAAATACATCATTCAACTTGTTGTTAAATATTGTGTCTTCCCTGGTGGCTCAGACAGTAAAGAATCTGCCTGTAATGCAGGAGACCCCAGTTGGGAAGATCTCCTGGAGAAAGGAATGGCTACCCACTCTAATATTCTTGCCTAGAGAGTTCCATGGAGTGACAAGCCTGGTGCATTACGGTCCATGGGGTTGCAAAGAGTCGGACATGACTGACTAACAACTATATTGTTGTAGCTATTTTTATACAATTGGCTCCCTTTGTAATTCTACTTATACTATACATTTTGAAACAGTATTCTGAGAATTCAGCCTGAGATCTCAACTAACTGGTAAGGGGTTCACAGCACTAAAAAAGGAATCCTTGCTCTAAACACATCTTAGGTTAAGCTTATGGCAACAGTGACTAGACAAGTAGCTTAACTATCCAAAACCAAAGTATCCCTAAGTACAGCTAGTTCGTAATGAACTAAATGAAAAATACCTTTTCTGTACTTTCAGGCTATCTATATTATATATCTAAATATAAGCTGATATTAACAGTCTTATGAAACCAACTTATTACACCAAATAAAATGAAATAGGACACAAGAAGGAATTATTCATTTTGTCAATTTCCAAACCAGATCCCCTCATAAAATCACAAAGCTACCCTAGCAGTTATAGAAAATAAGTCAAAAATTAAAAAAAAAATGATGCCCATTTAAGAAAGCTGTGATAAAAGAGCAAAATGTACAGAAAAACATGTGCTGCGTTTAGGTCTTTGGTTCAATTCTCACTCTCACTAATATTGTCCTGTACTCAGTCCTGGCTGTCAAGGCCGCTGTGACCTGGACTCAGTAACCGAACGTTTCTCTCTCCTTTTTCCTTTCTATGTGTATCTTCTACTCTTATCAGCCTGTGACCACACCAGGGTCATTTCCATCTCCATACCTCTGTTCTCTTAGCTGTAGCAATACACATTCCACTTGTCATTCGAGTTAGGGCTATGCAAACTTGGTCCTCACTGAGCCCTCCCCTGGTCTGATAGGATCCTTGACCAACAACCGAGTTAGCACTTGGTTCATTAACTGTTTCATAACTCCTTCATGCACTGTATGATAGTCTTACTATGAACATTAACTCTGTTCGTGCATGTATGCATGTTCAGTTGCTTCAGTCGTGTCCGATTCTTTTCAGCCCTATGGACTGTAACCCGCCAGATTCCTCTGTCCATGGGATTCTCCAGGCAAGAATATGGAGCGGGTTGCCATGCCCTCCTCCAGGGGATCTTCCCCACCCAGGGATCCAACCTGCATCTCCTGTCTCTCCTGCCTTGCAGGTGAACATTTTTTACCACTGAGCCACCAGAGAAGCCCCTAGCTCTCTGTTCTCTATGGACAAAACCCAAAGTTCCTGGAAGGACATAACAGTCAACAGTTAACTGATATGGGCAAAAGAATGTCTAAAACTGCTACTAAACTAACACTCTGCACAACAACACTAAACCATGACAGTTAAGTCATCACTTCTTAAAAAAGCCTTGTTAATGTCTATAATACAACACAGCAGAGTTGCTAAGATTCACACTATCTATGCAACCTCACAAGCCACTTTTTTCCAACCTCGACTACCAGCTCGGGTGACTATTTCTATATTATCTATTGAACATATATATGTTAGTATCTAATTTTAAACCTTTAATCCACTGGAATTTTCATTCTTTTCCTGGTATAAACAAGTCTTACAAAGCACAGCTCAAGATCCACCTCTTCCATTAAGTCCTTCCTTCCCCAGCTAAGAGTATGCTCTCCCTAGGACCTGGACATAAAGGGTCTCATCAATTGTTATTGAGTATTTCCTCATGATAACTAAACTGAGAGCTAGCCTATCCTGTGTGTGTGCTATGTTGCTTTAGTCATGTACAACTCTGTGTGACCCTATGGATGGTAGCCTGCCAGGCTCCTCTGTCCATGGGATTCTCCAGGCAAGAATATTGGAGTGGGTTGCCATGCCCTCCTCCAGGGGATCTTCCCCACCCAGGGATCGAACCTGCGCCTCTTATGACTCCTGCATTGGTAGGCGGGCTCTTTACCACTAGTTCCACCTGGGAAGCCAAAACTACCCTGGAGTGAGTGAAATCGCTCAGTCGTGTCCGACTCTTTGCGACCCTGTGGACTGTAGCCTACCAGGTTCCTCCATCCATGGGATTCTCCAGGCAAGAATACTGGAGTGGGTTGCCATTTCCCTCTTCAGGGGATCTTCCCCACCCAGGGATTGAACCTGGGTCTCTGCATTGCAGGCAGACGCTTTAACCTCTGAGCCACCAGGGAACTCTGAGTAAATTCCGTCACAGATAGAAGCACTTTGGAATGACAGATTAAGGACTTTGGAAAATATGCTTCTTCATAAAACAATGAGAACACTGGCAAAATCTACCCTGATGCTGCTGCTGCTGCTAAGTCACTTCAGTCGTGTCCGACTCTGTGCGACCCCACAGACGGCAGCCCACCAGGCTCCGCGGTCCCTGGGATTCTCGAGGCGAGAACACTGGAGTGGGTTGCCATTTCCTTCTCCAATGCATGAAAGTGAACGACTCAGGAATTCCATGCACAGGGAAGTGCAATTCCATGGTCCCGCAGGAGGGAGAACCATCCTGGGGCCAAACTGGGCATTTCGCACGTTCTCTATTCAGGAATAGGGGCCCCCTGCCCCTGTTCTCAGAAAGCAAGCCTGGGAAGGGGGCCTGTGTAGATTCTGAGGGTGCTCGTGGCCAGGGTAGCTATGTGACATCTGAGACTCAGTCCCTAAAGCAAACCAAAGGCCCCTTGGGCACAAAAAATTTCAAGACAAAGATGGCAGAGCATGAAACCAGTTGCAGGCCCTTCTGAGTGTGGGACCTGTGCAACTGTACAGGTTGCATGGCTGGGAAGGGCCACGGGTGTGGACAGTTCCCAACCAAGTACTATGAGGAAAGAGGACAGAGGAAGAGAGAGGGAGATTGAGAGAGAACTTCTTTAGAAATTTTTATTTAAGTATAACACATAGGAAAGTGCATGAATCCTGACTACACAGCTTGGTGAATTTTCACAGAGTAAATTTGTGTAACCAGCCCCTAGATGAAGAGGCAGAACATCGCCTGCACCCCAGAAGTCCCCCCTCCTGCTTCTCATGGGTACCACTATCCTGACTTCTGGCAGGTTATTTTTGGGTGTCACATGGCATGTTTTCTATTATGTCTGGCTTTTTTCACTCTGTTCCGTGTTTCTGTTTCTGAGGTGTAGCCATGCTGCTGTGTGTGGCTACTGCTATAAATTCTCCAACTGGTGATACCAAGTCAGAGAGGACGTGGGCCAATCAGATGTACTGCTGGTGGGAGTGGACAGTGATACAGCTGCTTTGGAGAACTGAAGACTGCTGCTGCTGCTGCTAAGTCGCTTCAGTTGTGTTCGACTGTGCGACCCCATAGACGGCAGCCCACCAGGCTTCCCCATCCCTGGGATTCTCAGGCAAGAACACTGGAGTGGGTTGCCATTTCCTTCTCCAATGAGTACTAATATCTGGTAAAGTTGACCCAGCACCTCCACTGTTTTTTTTTGTTAATATTTTTCTTTCTTTCTTTGGCTGTACCAGCTCTGAGTGGCAGCTTGTGAACTCTTAGTTGTGGTATGTGGGAATCTAGGTCCCTGACCTTTGGGATGGAACATGCATTGGGAGTGCAGAGTCTGCGACTCCGGGATATCCACTCTTAGATACATACATGACAGAAATGCACGTGCTACCCCAAAACAACATTTGTAAAACTGCCCTAAAGTGAAAGAAAGTGAAAGTGAAGTGGCTCAGTCATGTCCGACTCTTTGCGACCCCATGGACTGTAGCCCACTAGGCTCCTCCGTCCATGGGATTCTCCAGGCAAGAATACTGGAGTGGGTTACCATTTCCTTCAGCAGCACTATTTGTTATAGCCAAAGACTCGAAAACTTGAAACTACTCAAATGTCCCAGAACAATGAGATGAGTAAATAAATAAATGGTAATATATTCACAAAATGGATATTTTTGCCCCCTGAGAGTCTGAATATTTGTTTATTTAGAAAGTCTATTTACCCTCCTGTGTGGCCTGGGTGTGCAACACGGAGACACAGAAGATAAACTTTGTCTTGAGTGAAAATGCAGGTATCACATGCTAAGAGAGATGGATAGGGCTGAGGGCCCCAGTCTCAGGAGCTATCAGGAGAACAGCTCTAAGCAACATATTCAAGAGAAGAAGAATTTTCACAAGAGACACTCACACCTGTCTATGTTTGGAAACTCAGTTCCCACAAATCTGCCCCCAACCTGGCAAGAGAATTTGCGTTATGGAAATATTGTGTGTGCCTTTGGTGATTCTCAAGAGCAAAGATCAAGTACATGAATACATCCTCCTTCCCAGAGCCACACCCTCTGCCTGGAAGCAACCAGGGCAAAGTCTAGCCCTGGAGTTTCCTGGAGGGATGTCTTCTTCTTTCTCCTCGGTGAGAGGTCCCTGAGAGACTGTGACCTCACTCTTTCTCAAGCCAGGTAAGGACCAAGGACCAAAGTCCTGCAGTCAGAAGGTCTTAATCTTTGGGGGGATTTCCTGGCGGTCCAGCGATTAGGACCTGGCTGTCTGTTGGGGTAGCCTGGCCTGGGTTCAATCCACGGTCAGGGGACTAAGATCCTGCAAGCTGCTCAGCATGGCCAATACTGTACAGCTGTGAAATATCTGCAAAATATCTGCATATATATATATATATAGCCATATATATATTCTTTTGGTTCCTGTGCAAAATGACTGAATTTAGGTCTTGCACCTGAAGTGCTCAGTGAATCTTAATCTCCATTTACACTTCCCTGTCTCAGTTACTTTTTCTTCTCCCCTCAGTGTCTCCCAGAATCTCCCGTCCCTCATCTGTTTCTAGGTCTCCACAGCAAGTAGCTGACTCAGGTGGTCAAGATGATGATGTGGCTTTGACCTTTGCACTACAGCCCAGCTTCTCAGCCCCAGAGGGCATATTGAGAATAGTAAGAACAACAGCCATCTGTGAAATGTTCACCATCTGTCCGGCCCTGTAATAAAGAGTTTTTACATGGATTATTTATTTTTACTCCATAACAATGTTTATAAAGTATATAGTGTTATTTTGCAGATATGGAAAGTAAATGCCCAAAATGATAAACGCTTAAGGGACACTGCTAAATGGCAGATTAAAATCAGTCTGTCTCCAGAACATGTCATTAACCATGGCACTCCATTGTTCTTCTGAACCTCAATTTTCACAGCTGTACAATAGGAATTTAAACAAAAAAATTAATCAGTCACTCTAAGAAAGAAATGGAAAATTTTATTCAAACCAAACTGAGGATTATAACCCGGGAACAGCTTCTTGCAAAACTCTGGGGACTGTTCCACCCATTACAGGTCAAAGCACAGTTATATAAGTTTTTGAGACAGAAAAGTGTTAAGTGTTAGTTGTTCAATCATGTCTCAATCTTTTGTGACCCTACAGCCCACCAGTCAGGAGCCCACCAGCTCCTCTGTCCATGGAATTCTCCAGTTAAGAATACCGGAGTGGGTAGTTATTCCCTTCTCCAGGATATCTTCCTGACTCAGGGATCGAACCCAGGTCTCCTGCATTGTAGGCAGATTCTTTACCATCTGAGCCAACACAGGTGTACATTAATAACGTGTTATTGATGGGTGACACAAAACAAGTGGTAGGTCATGGGTCAGGGCGGCCCCTTATAAGATCAAAAAGGAAGGTTATCTTTTAAGGAGTTGTCTTGGTGTTAGGAGAATGTTGCTCTTTATGGTTGAGCAGGTGAAAGCATGTAACTCAGATTGGGACTTGAACCTATGGTCTTTTAACTGAGATCACACACTTGGTGTCAGGACTTAGTGAAACTCGCGTTCTCAATGTCTCATGGCAGAAGGAATTCAGTGAGACAGCGGCTGCTAAGTCACTTCAGTTGTGTCCGACTCCCACCAGGCTCCCCCGTCCCTGGGATTCTCCAGGCAAGAACACTGGAGCGGGTTGCCATTTCCTTCTCCAATGCATGAAAGTGAAAAGTCAAAGTGAAGTCGCTCAGTCGTGTCCGAC
The DNA here is from genome assembly GCA_006410875.1 of Neotragus pygmaeus. Lineage (NCBI taxonomy): Eukaryota > Metazoa > Chordata > Mammalia > Artiodactyla > Bovidae > Neotragus > Neotragus pygmaeus. The sequence continues at coordinate 189,782 of SJYV01022864.1, read as the reverse complement.
CCTCAGTGACCCCATGGACTGCAGCCCCCCAGGCTCCTCCGTCCATGGGATTCTCCAGGCAAGAGGACTGGAGTGGGGTGCCATTGCTTCTCCATCAGTGAGACAGAGTGATGGGTAAAAGTGGATTTATTTAGAGAGGAAAACACTCCACAGAGTGTGGATCATCCCAGAAGGCGGGAATGGCACCAGAGTACGGGGTTGTCAGTTTTTATAGGGGTGGGTAATTTCACAGGCTAATGAGTGGGAGTAGTATTCCAACTATCCGGAGGAAGGGGTGAGAATTTCCAGAGGTTGGGCCACTGCCCACTTTTCGACCCTTATGGTCGTCCTTGGAACTGTCGTGGTGCCTNGTGCGGTCTGGGCTCTGCTTTCCCCAGAGCCTTGGCCCCAGAAGTGCGAATCTTGTGGAAGGAGGGAAGTGGAGGTCCTGGGTGCTACTTGGGGTTGTTTCCCCCTCGACGTGGAGCTGGTGTGGGTTATGGAGGATGTCACTTCCCTTGTAGCTCAGTCGGCAAAGAATCTGCCCGCAACGCAGAGTCGGACACGACTTAGCGACTAAAACCACCAACCATGGAGGATGTATATTTGGGTTGGAGGCGACTTGAGGATGGAGTGGCCAGGGAGTGAGGGAGCGGTGGGGGCGGTGGCGATTTTTACCCCTTGGGTTAGGCTGTGGCCTGTTGGAAAACCTCCTTTCCTTCCCTTGACTTGCATCCTTGACAGTTCTTTTGGCAACGTTGATGCTTTTCCCAATCTGTGCCAGATGCAATTTTTTTTAATGTTTATTTTTATTTTACTTACTTGGCTGCGCTGGGTCTTAGTTGTGGCAGGGGATGTGGGATCTAGTTCCCTGACCAGGGATTGAACCAGGTTCGCTGCTTTGGGTGTGCAGTCTTAGCCGCTTGACCACAGGGGAAGTCGTGATGCGGTGTAATTCATCGGGCTACTTGGAATTTTTCACACCTTTCCTCTCCTTTTTATCAACAGGAAGCAGTGTCTGATTCTCAGAGTGGTGCAAACAAGAATTACTGGGGAAATGTTAATTATTCCATTTCTTCTTGAGTATTTTCCAATTATATATTTAAGATTTCTGTGAGAGAAGACTTTAGAATAAGGGACATCTTTGTTTCGTAGGATTTCTTTTGGGGTTAGGAGTAATACAGAAGGAACAGATTTATCATTTCATTATCTCAGTTAGATTTAAGTATGTACTGCCTTATGTAATTCCTTCCAATTAGACTGGGAAATAATTTTTCTCCTTTCATACATAATCTTTTCTCCCTGCCCCCTTACTAGGTCTCCTCTGCTTTTTTTCCCTGAAGTAAATATAAACTTGTTTCATTTTGTTTTTAATTTTTTTTTAATTATCAAAGTGTGATACATTTACAGGAGACTTGGAAAACACAGAACAAGTAAATTTGTTTCTTAAAGGAAATAATGTAGTTAGACCTATGAAGTTGATCCTTCTCCAGGCATTTTATGACAATTTCAGGACAGTGCCATACATATACTATAGTCATTATTAAATAGGGATCTAAAATACTTACTGTGCACGCCAAGGGTATTATTGCCTGTCTTGTGTTTTGATGCAGAGCTATTTAGTTTGTATGAAAAAAATCCATTGATCTCTGTCCTAGAAAGATTTTAGAATGAATAGAGATCATAAGTATCTGCCCATTTCCTTTGAATTTCTTGAGTTGTATTTTAATATTTGTTTATTGGCTGTGCTGGATCTTAGTTGCGGCACAAGGGACCTTCCATCTTCAGTGTCGCATGCAGGATCTTTATTTGTGGCATTCGAACTCTTGGTTGTGGCATGTGGGATCTAGTCCCCTGACCAGGGATGGAACTGGGGCCCCCTCCACTGGGAGTCCAGAGTCTTAGCCAGTGGACCGCCAGGGAAGTCCCTTTTGAGTTATATTTTAATTCATATTGCAGAGTTTTATGGCTTATCATTTCTTAATTTAAGTCTTTTACTAACTTCCCTTCCTTCCACCACAATTCCTGAAGCCATCTTATATATGTTTTTTAAAAGTATACTTGATTTTGTTTAGAACAGTTTTAAATTTACAAAAAATTAAGATCATACAGATAGCCCCACCCACTTTCCCCTGTTATTAACATCTTACATTAGTACGGTACAGTTGTTGCAATGAATGAACCAATCTTGATACATTATTAACTAAAGTCTGTAGCCTATTCACATTTCCTTCTTTTTTTTTCCCCTGTTTCACTATTCCATTTTTTTTACTCTTCTTTTTAAAAAATGTATTTATGTGGCTGCACAAGGTCTTAGTTGTGACATTAGTGGTCCCTAGTTGTGGCATGTGGGGTATAGTTCCCTAACCAGGGATGGAACCTGGGCCTCCTGCACTGAGAGCATGAAGTCTTAACAAGACTTTGCCACAGATTAGTCCTTGAAAGCTGAACTGTGGAATTCTAAAACCTAAAAATAAAAAATTCATGAAGACCCCCAAGGAAGTCCATCCATTTAGGGCACCACGTTATATTTGGTTGTCCTATCTCCATGGGCACCTGTTAATTTTATTTTTTTTAACATTGTGTTTACAAACTTATAAACTCTGTGGAACTGGTTAATTATCTTATGAGGCTACTTATATGCTGAGTAATGCCATTCATAGCTTTGACAGTGAAAGACTGATCTCTCTCTCTACTGGCAGTGTCTGTAGTTTTCTAATATGTTAGCAAAGGTCCAGAGTCTATGTCATCTTGATGTAACTCTTCATGAATTTTTTATTTTTAGGTTTTAGAATTCCACAGTTCAGCTTTCAAGGACTAATCTGTGGCAAAGTCTTGTTTGTCTACTTACTTAGAATTTACCACACTTATGATTCTTATTATTTTGTGTTTGTTTTTGTCTATTTCCCACAGCAGAATGAAAGTCCCATGGTGATTAAAAACTATTAATTTTTGTTGTTCATTGTCTCCCAGTGCCTAGAATAGTGCCAGGCTTGGTGTGGGTACTCAGAAAACCCAGTGACCGAATGGCGGTTGAATCTAATAGTAAGCAAAGCTAGTAGTCATCTTTGCTATGGTGAAGTCTACATTTTTTCTTTTTGCAATTAATAGTTTAACAATGATATTTTATACTTACATTTTTTGACTGTATACAGGGTTACTCCAGATGTTTAGGGGACAGGGAACTCAATAATTTATAGCTTTTACCATCTGACTTAAAAAAGTATGACCAGAATTTTATACTTTTAATTTAGTTAAATCATTTTGTTAAAGTTATTGTTAAATTATTTGCTATTCATATAGCACCTAAAATTTTGTCAAATGATTGTTAAGGATGTTCATGGAACAGGATTTGAAGTTAAGTAGACTTTTATTTCACTTTTCAAAGATTTACGTTTCTGTGCTGATAATGAAGGTGAATTGTTTCAGTACATTAAGCCTCATGTTGAATTAATAACATTAGTTTTGGCAGTCTTCCTGTAAACTCTTGTGATTTCTTTATATTTCAGTAGTATACATGGTTCGCTAAAGGAATGTTGACATAAAAACCAGCAGTAATGAGAAAATGGCCTGCCCCCTTATCAATGGGGGTTCAAAGGGAGGATTCCTGGAGTGTCTCCCCCAATGACAGTTTCCAGGTTGCTGTGTCTCACAGAAAGCTTCCTTCCTCTTCACTTGGCACCTCAAACATATCACCCAGGGCTTCAGTTTTACAGAGGAACTGGCTGGGGGCCAGGCCCTCTGTGTCACTGCTGCTGCTGCTGCTGCTAAGTCACTTTAGTCGTGTCCGACTCTGTGTGACCCCATAGACGGCAGCCCACCAGGCTCCCCAGTCCCTGGGATTCTCCAGGCAAGAACACTGGAGTGGGTTGCCATTTCCTTCTCCAGTCCATGAAAGTGAAAAGTGAAAGTGAAGTCGCTCAGTCGTGTCCTACTCTCTGTCACTACCTCCCTCCCAAAATGAATGCCAAGCAGTGGCTTTGACTTTCTGGCCACTGAACAAACCCAAATCAAATCTTTCCATTTGGAGGGTTGTTGAGGAGAGAGATCCCCACCAGCAGAAGGGACTGGGACTGACAACAAGCAGAAGGGAGAAGAGAGGTTTCAAGAAGGCCCTATTCCTCAGGAGCTGGCCACCTACCTGCAAATATCCATCTGTTTCTCCTTCCATTCGGCATCCCTGCATCCTCTGCAAATGGGCTTCATTACACCCATCTTCCTGCCAGGTCTGAACTGTTTGAAACAATGCAATTTAGTCCCTAGGAGCTGGGACCTCTTTTACAGATAGGAGGTTATGCAAATTACTAGGCAAAGAGAGTTTTGCAACATGCCATGAATAATTGCAGTAGCTTGAAGGGCAATGAGAGCAGCAACTATCTTCCGCCGCGATGTGTTCCTTTCTTTAGTGGGCTGAGTGATGACCCCCAAAAGGCTGTGTCCAAGTCTAAACTCCTGGAGTCTATGAAATGTGACCTTATTGGGAAAAGTCTTGGGGTGTAGTTAAGGACCTCAGGATGAGACTATCCTGGATTGAGAGTGGGCCCTAAACCCAATGACAGATGTCCTTATAAGAGAAAAGCAAAAGGCTGTTTGAGACGCACAGAGGGAAGACGGACATGTAAAGCTGGAGGCTGAGATTGGTGTGAAGCATCTGTAAACCAAGGGATGCCAAAGATTGCCATTGGAATCTAGGAGAAAGGCATGGAATGGGTTCTCCCTCAGAACGTCCATAGGGAACCAGCCCTGTTGATAACTTGATTTTGGACCTCTGATCTGTGAAGAATCAATTTCTGTTATTTTAAGCCTCTGGATTTGTAGCAATTTGTTATGGTAGCTACAGGGAACTAATACAGACTCTCACACACAGTCATTCAGCAGTCTAAGTCTCCAGGTCTGGGCACATCCCACCCAGCTGACTGAAGTCCAGGTCCAGCTGTCTGTCTTCTCTGAGTCATGAACCCACTGAGAAGCCCTCAGGAGCACTGACTATTTGCCTGACTATCCAGTAGAAGGGGTGCATGCCAGGCAGATGATAGTACCAAGCTATTACTTTCAAAGTGTTCCCTTCAAGTACTCTAAAAAATAAGCAAATAAAATGAAATAAAAGAGAAAATAGTTCATCTTGAAATAAAAAATGTAAAACCAACATCTGAAAAAGTGAAGCTAAGGTTGATCCCTAAAGCATTACTCACAGGTTTTTCTATCCTTAGTGACTTTTGTTCTTAGCGCTGGCTTTCTATGGAAGTCTGGGGTAGGACCAGGTTTCCACCTGCAGAGGTTGCCCATAAGGTGAAACTTGAGAGCCAGCCTCTTCTGACGCTTCTGAAATTCCCCTGGGAAAGTTATCAGATGGTGGAATTTCAGGTACTAGGGTCCAACCAAGAAGGAGCTATGTTTCAAGGAATAGGTGGACCTTAGTATTAGCAGGTGACTGCACTCTCAGTTGATAAGGAAGGTCACTCCACTCACCGGGGAGCTATCCAGAACAGAATTTGAAGGTCTTATCAAAACAAAAGCCATCTGACAGGCAAGCCTGCTGGGTCAACTTTGCTGGGAGCAGAGCTGTTGCACTGTGTAATAATACTTATCTGTGTATGACCTAAAATACCAGGACCCCATAACACCCCCACATGTGGGAGAGAGTCACTGTTTTGAATATATTCTTCTGGGATTTTTTTTTTTTTCAATTTTTCTAGACAATTTTTTTAGAAGTTTTAGGTTTACAGAGAAGTTGGGAAGACAGTACAGAGTTCCCATATACCTCACACTCAGTCTCCCCTATTAATGTATGATATTAATATGACACAATACTAATTTGTTATAATTAATGAACCAATTTTTATTATTTGTTGTTTAGTTGCTAAGTTGTGTCCAACTTTTTTGCAACCTCATGGACTGTAGCCGACCAGGCTCCTCTGTCCATGAGATTTTCTGGGCACAAATACTGAAGAGGGTTGCCATTTCCTTCTCCAGAATGGGATACTTTTAATAGCAAAAAGTATATGCAGTTTTCCATGATTTATTGTTGTTGTTGTTGTTATTGTTCATCGTATACTGTTCCACAACTTGCTTTTTTTTTTAAAGATGTTCTTGTGGTGGTTCCAAAATAAACACAAAGACAAATAAACTGCCTTACAGGAGTTTTTGGCCAAAGAGAAAAGACTCCTTTCTGCCTTCTAAACCCCAGATAATTTTTTTTTAACTTAGTATATGAAAATGTTCAGAACTCCAAGAAGCAGTCAGTACTCAGGAGGAGTGTTCAGCAGTGTCCCTGTATTTCCCATGTGAGAAAACTGACATGAAGAAAATTGCATTTTACCCACACTGGCTCCTCAGCCTTCTGTGGATGACTTTTCTCCTTGAAACTTTCCAAAGTTGGAACTCCCAGCTCAACTAAGGCAGGCAGGGGAGCGGGGAGGAGACCAGGAGGTGGGCTTACAGCAGCTTGTCCACAGNTTTCTGTCTCGGATAGTTCATTGTTAATGTGTAGAAACACTAGAAGTGATTTTTGTATACTGATTTTGTATCCTGCAGCTTTACTGAATTCATTTATTGGTCCTAACAGATTTTTTTGGTGATTTGATGTGGAAAGCTGGAATTAGAAATCCCACTGTTTCTACCACATCCTGGTCATCCACAACACCCAAGACACAGTAACCACTAATATAATCTTCCCACTGTGCCCTTTTAAAATATGTGAAATCATATAAAGGTAAGTTGTGTCATCATTTTGGGTGAGCAGGATCTGGGCAGGCCTTGGCCTCTATAGCAAAGCTTGTTGTTTTCTGTCCTTTTATTGACACGATTGTTTTGAAAAGTAATTTATTTACCAGTAATTTCAAATGTACAGGAAATCTTCAGTGGCGGTACAAAGTACTGACTCTTGCCACTGCACACAAAACATGCCAGTGTGCCTTACCCAGAATGAGGACAGTCTTCCAGGCCTCCTTACGAGGCCTTCACGTAAGGAAATTATTGTGGTTTCCACATTGTGATCCAATCTTCAGGCCCACTGCAACTTTCACCAGCTGCCCCAGCTCTGGGGAAACGTCTCTTTTCATTCTGATCCTGTTTGTTCTTCTGGAACCATGATGATACTTTTCCCTCATTATCGCAACCTTGATGGATTGAAAGTGCACAAAATAAGTAAGATCTGGGTGCCCTTTTTATTGGAAAAGGAAATAGCAACCCACTCCAGTGTTCTTGCCTGGAGAATCCCAGGGACGGGGGAGCCTGGTGGGCTGCTGTCTATGGGGTCGCACAGAGTCGGACACGACTGAAGTGATTTAGCAGTAGCAGGTGGCCTTTTCTGTATTGTAACATGTATTAGTACTTCATTTCTTATTGTGATTAAGTGTACTAACATTTACCATTTAAACCACTTTAAGTACAGCATTCTACTTTCTGTCTTTGAATTTGACTTCTCTGAATACCTTGTTTAAGTGGAATCACATCTTTTTTCATATATGTTGTAGCTTGCGTCAGAATTTCCTTAGTTTTTAAGGCTGAATTTTCAGTGCTTTCTGTGTATACCACATTTATTGATTGGTGGGCACTTGGATCACTTCCACCTTTTGCTATTGTGATTAATATTGCTGTGAAGATGGGTGTACCCATATCATTTCCTACTTTCAATCTTTTGGGTATATACCTTCATGTGGAGTTGATGGATCATATGTTAATTCTATGTTGAAGTTTTTCAGGAACTGCCGTACTATTTTCGACTAAGGTGATGTCATTTCTCTTGATTCTTTTTCTGGCAGAATAATATGGCTCAGCCATCGTATCGCTTATCCATTTAAACATTGGTGGACATTAGCGTTGTTGATCTCTCTTGGCTATTGTGAACAACGCTGCTTTCAATAGATGCTACATCTGTTTTCAATTCTTTGGGTTCTACATCCAGGGGTGGAGTTGTTGGGCCATATGGCAGTTGCATATTCATTGAGTAAACACAGGTTGTATCGTTTTCCATTTCCACAGTAAGATTTAAAAGCTCCAGTGTCTCTGCATTGTTGCCAACATATGTTATTTTTAATTTTCTTGATTATACTCATTTTAATGTGGGTGAAGGAGTTATTGCATTGTGATTGTAAGTTGCATTTCCATCATATCTTTTCATCTGCTGGTTGACCATCTGCATGTCTTGTATGGAGAAGAGTCTATTTAAGTCCTTTGTCCATATTTAAAACTGGCTTGTCTTTGTTGATGAGTTGTAAAAGTCCTTGATACACACTGGATAAAGACTCATCAGATATATAATGTGGAATTATTTTCTTCCATTCTGTGAGCCGTCATTCCACTTTCTAAATTGCATTTTTTGATGCAAAAAAGGTTTTTGATTTTGAGGAAAGCTGTTTTCCTTTGGTTGCTGGTGCTTTGCAGTCAGATTAAAGAAACCATTGCTAAATCCAAGATTCTGAAGATTTATCCCCATGTCTTATTGGAGATTTTACACAGTTTTCCTTCAGCATCCATGAGGGATTGGCTCCAGGACACCCTGCAGATACCAAAATCTATAGATGCTCAAATCTCTTATATAAAATAATCGAGTTTTGCAAATAACCTGGGCACATCTTCCTGTATACTTTGAATCATTCCTAGATTATGTTTAAGAACTAGTCCAATTAAATGCTATATAAATGTTGTAAAGCAAATAAATGCTATGTAAATAGTTGTGGCATGTGGTAAATTTACATTTTTCCTTTTGAAGCTTTTTTTATTTTAAAAAAATATTTTTTGCTTTGCTGCTGCTGCTGCTGCTAAGTCGCTTCAGTCATATCCGACTCTGTGCAACCCCATAGACTGCAGCCCACCAGGCTCCCCCATCCCTGGGATTCTCTAAGCAAGAACACTGGAGTGGGTTGCCATTTCCTTTTCCAATGCATGAAAGTGAAAAGTCTAAGTGAAGTGGCTCAGTCGTGTCCGACTCTGCGACCCATGGACTGCAGCCCACCAGGCTTCTCCATCCATGAGATTTTCCAGGCAAGAGTACTGGCGTGGGGTGCCGTTGCCTTCTCCTGGCATTAGTTAAATCCATTGACGTGGAACCCATGGATACAAGGGACTAAGTGAAATTTTACTTTTTACATTTAAGACTTCTGTGTGTTTAGAGATACTTTTTGTGTGTGGTATGAAGTAAGAGTCCAGTTTCATTCCTCTGCTTGTGAATAGCCAATCACTTAGCACCATTTGTGGAAAATACCATTTCCCCCATTTTTTTTCTTTTTCTTTTTTTTTTTTTTTTT
>SJYV01022864.1:124104-171021 GCA_006410875.1 Neotragus pygmaeus | reverse complement strand
CCAACCTAGATAGTATATTCAAAAGCAGAGACATTGCTTTTCCGACTAAGGTCTGTCTAGTCAAGGCTCTGGTTTTTCCTGTGGTCATGTATGGATGTGAGAGTTGGACTGTGAAGAAGGCTGAGTGCTGAAGAATTGATGCTTTTGAAGTGTGGTGTTGGAGAAGACTCTTGAGAGTCCCTTGGACTGCAAGGAGATCCAACCAGTCCATTCTGAAGGAGATCAACCCTGGGTGTTCTTTGGAAGGAATGATGCTAAAGCTGAAACTCCAGTACTGTGGCCACCTCATGCGAAGAGTTGACTCATTGGAAAAGACTCTGATGCTGGGAGGGATTGGGGGGCAGGAAGAGAAGGGGATGACAGAGGATGAGATGGCTGGATGGCATCACCAACTCGATGGACGTGAGTTTGAGTGAACTCCGGGAGTTGGTGATGGACAAGGAGGCCTGGCGTGCTGTGATTCATGAGGTCGCAAAGAGTCAGACATAACTGAGCGACTGAACTGAACTGAACTGAACTGAATGGTATATACAATGCCGATCATATTTTGTCCGTTTATTTATTGTCTGTATATCTTCTTTGGCCAGGTACCTGTTCAAATCTCTACTCATTTGTAATGAAGGTGTTTGCTTTATAGTTATACAAATTCTTTATCAGATATGCATTTTGCAAATATTTTTCTCCCAATTTATGACTTGTCTTTCAGTTTTCTGAATATTTCATAAAGTTTAAAAATTTTTAAGTCCATATTCAAAATTTTATTTCTTTTGTGAATAGGCTGTTGAGGTTTTGTGTTAAAATTCACCAAGCCCAATTTATGTAGATTTCCTTCTACGCTTTCATCTAACAGTTTTTATCCTTTTGCATTTTAAGTGTGTTTGTGAACAATTTCTAGTGAGTTTTGGTGTAAATTGTAAAGTTTGTGTCTACAGTCTTTTGATTGCATGTGGTTTCCAATTAATTATTCTATAGCTATTTTTTGGAGAAGTCGTGGGTTATTTGGCTCCATTTCAGTTTGATTTTCCAAATTTAATGGCTTCTGCAGGCTTGCCAACTGGGAGCATGCGCTTCACTTGACTGGGAGGTCGCAGCCTGCACTTCCCAACCAGCCAGCAGCAGTCCTGTCTCTCTGACCCTTGAGATGCATTTGTGTTTCCTTCCAACCTGTCACAGCCCAGGGTCTGAGCGTCTCCCTTTCCTGTCCCCTCCACAGCCCATTGCCTTTCGACAACGTTGAAGGTGACCTGAAGGTCTAGAAATCTCCTCACCCTCTGTGTCTGAGAAATGGCTTCCTGTAAAGAACCTTCCCCACAAAGATTCTGCTGGAACTTAGAATATCCTCTTCCTTTTTTTCTTCTTCTTTTTGCACCCCCCACCCTCACCCCACACAGCACGTGGAGTCTTAGTTCCCCACCCAGGGACTGAACCCAAGTGAGAGTCAGGAGTCCCAACCATTGGACTCCCAGGATCCACCCTTTCCTGACCAGGCCACACAGTCCCAGACCCGCCCTGGGCTTATCAGCCCGAAGCTGACCTGCTTCCCAGGATCGGTCAGAAAAAAGGCCTGACCCATGTGTTCCCCACCTCCCCGGCGGGAACTGCACCCACTGCCCTGCCCCTTGGCAGAAGGCCCCTCGGGGCAACTTCTGAGTCAGGCCTCTCCTGAGTCGGGCCTCTCATCCTCAGTCAGGCCGCCTTTCATGCCAGCCCCACGCCCGAGCCTCTGTGTTTGTGTTTACACCTCTCCAAGGAGAAATCTCCTTTGCCCCAGCTATCCAAATGTTTGCAGACCTTGTCTCTCTTCTTCCAGCATTTCAGCCTCAGAATTACCTGTCACCACTCACAGTCCCTGCAGAGGCCAGAGATTTCTCCTGGAAGGAAAGATTCTAGAGAAATCACAAGGATAAATACAGAGTGCAGCCAAGCCTTGCCTGTGCTGATGCCCAAGAGGGTGAAGAGGGTGAATGATCCTGGAGAGAATTTTAAAGTCCCCCAAGTAATACATCATCTGCGAGCATACTGTGTCTTCCTGCTCATTCTAAATGCATGTCATTCCAGAACTTTAATGGGGGGGTTTATTTCCTAAATACACCAAGTGGGGCTTACGTTTAAAAAACAGTATCGCAGTACCTCCGAGGGTCTCCACACACAGCAAGGATGCTGTTTGTTCAGACACTGGCCGAGAGCTTGCCAACAGAAGCCTTGGCCACGACCCTCCTCCCACAGGTGAGCCTCGTCAGGTGCCCAACCCCATCGCAGAATCCTAGATTGGCCGAGAGCCTGGCAGGCAGCTGGCTAGAGATGCTGACGAGAGAAAACCGCCCAGCAGCCAGGGGCCTCCCTGGAGCGTGGCCTCAGAAGCCTGGTCCAGCCAACAGCATCTCCACGCCAGGAGCCACACACCACGCCTGGACCTCTGCTAGGTGGGGATGTGCCAGGAAACCATGAGTTAGAAGGAGAGGTTATGGTGGGCGCAGTGAGAGAAGCTTTGTGTTGAAAACAGTTTCTGTTCCCGCCGATGCCACTGGCGTGGTGTTTGGTCTCCAGCAGGCCCCTCCCTCGTCAGCCTGGGCTTTCTCACCGGTGGAGAAGTGAATTGGATGCCAGCTTATTGAGTTTTCTCTGAGTTTGAGGTGCCTTTTCCAGCCCCATGGGCACCTCCCTCCCACTTAGGCACCTAGTCGTTTGGGGTCCTCAGCTGATGGAGGTTTAGTAGATTTCCGTGGTCCTTTCCTAAGGGAAAGGCGGGAAGAAGGGTGTGGTTTGTTGCAGAGATTGATCTCCCTGCGCTTGGGAAGACAGGACAGGCCTTTCCCTTTTAGCTCCTCTGATAGCCTCCACTGTCATGAGCAGGTGAGTACATGTGGCTTCTTCCCAATCATGGTGCAAAATGTAGAATTTCTTGCAAAGAAATTTGACTTTAATGAGAGAGTAGATCATGGGAGAGAATAATTAGATGGTATACACATGCCAGGTTAATTTTAAATCAAAGCTTTTAGGTCAAGTTATCTTAGTTTCTCCATTAACTGTTTTCAGCTAGCGGTTTCAATAATTGTATTATCAGAATGCCTGGCAGTGTAATTGCTTTCTGCAGCCTGCTCATTGTGACCTCAGAGTCAGTGCCTGGGCTGGTGTTAGTGTATGTGTGTGCGTGTATGTGTGTGAGAGAGAATATGAGTGTGTGTGCACACACGCTGGGGGGAGGGGGCTTCCTCCTGTTTTTTCCTACAGCAGTGTCTTGTGTTTATTTATTATGTATAATAATTCGTATCTCCTAATCCCAAACTCCTAATTTATCCCTCCCTCCTTTCCCCTTTGCTCACCTTGAGTTTGTTCTCTAGGTCTATGGGTTTGTTTCTTTTTGTGTAAATAAGCTTGTTGCCTCATATTTTAGATTCTATATGTAAATCATACCATATGGCATTTGTCTTTCTCTGTCTAACTTACTTCACTTCGTATCATAATCTCTAGGTCCACCCATTGCTGCAAATGGCGTTATTTTGTTCTTTTTTCATGGCTGAGTAATATTCCACATTAATTGTATACCATATCTAATTTATCCATTCATCTGTTGATGGATATTTAGGTTGCTTCCATGTCTTGGCTATTGTAACTAGTGCTGGTATGAACACTGGGGTTCTTTTCGAATGAGAGTTTTCTCTGGATATATGCCCAGGATTATCACTGCCGGATCCCATGGCAACTCTATTTTTAGTTTTTGGGACACCTCCATTCTGTTCTCCATAGTAGCTGACTGATTTAAAGCCAGCTCATGTGATTTCAGGGGATGCTGATTGATTTAAGGCTGACTCACTGACTTTAAGTAGTGGGGTGGGCTAGGGAGGGGCAAGTGACCTGGGAGGCTTTGAGAGAGAAATGCCCCCCTCTACAGGTCACTTCTTGGCGCTTGGAGGGAGACGAGGAAGCAATCAGGCAGCAGGTCGCCCAGGGCTGAGGAGGGAGGGAGGGGAAGGACTGAGAGCGGGCCTTAGAGCAGATGGCCACTGGAGGGCGCCAGAGCGCCGGCAGAGCCCACCCGTAGCTCCCAGGGTAGCCCTCCAGGCTGGGAAAGGAGCTGGCGCCGGGGCGGGTGGAATCCCTGGGACGTGCCCAGAGGAGGGGTTGGGTACCGGGAGCTTCTGCCCCGGCCCGCACTGCCTCGCCTCCCAGAGGGCCCAGAGGTCTACCTTCAGCCCCCAATGGGGACACTTCCAGCTTGGTCGGGTGGCGCAGTGGCTGGGCAGCCTGGGAGGAAGCCTGCGGTGTGACTGCCCTTTGTTCCCCGGAGGCGGGGCTCGGCCCAGAAATACTGGGCTTGACTCCTGGGCTTGCAGTTTCTAAGCTACAGGCCTGCGTGCGTGTTGGCATCTGGAGAACGTGGCTGTGGTCGTGAACATGGAGCAGGCAAAAGCGGTAGTGTTGTGTGGGCAAACTGTGCCTTCTCTCAAGAGTTCTCCCCACACGTTCTTCTTCCCTTCCCATCTGAGCCTCTTCCTCTTCCCTCCCCGCGCCCCTTTCGGGGGCTCTGACCTAAAGCCAGGGCATGTGACTTAAGGGTGTATGACTGCTTTAAAGCCAGATCATGTGACTTAAAAGGTATGACTTCGTTTTCTTCCCATTTTTAAAAGAAATTGGGGCATTTTCCTGGGCCCCTAAAAGTATGGAGGCCCCTGCACTGTGCCTGCGGGGGATCCAGCGTTTCTGTTTGTTTGGTTCTCCTCCCTAGAGCTCTTCATCACTCCCCGCCCCAGCTGCCTGAGAGTGGAAGGTGCTCAGGGCTCATAAGGTCCAGCCTGACAGGTAAGAATACCGAAGCGGAGGAGGGAAACACCGTCTGAGGCCACCCCTTGACAATGACAAGGACTAAGCCAACCTCTGACTGCCGGGTCCCAAACCAACACAAAGAGAGAACTAGTTTTCCTGTTTGGGGGGAAAAAAAGATATGCATCATACATTCCTTCGTTGATTCCAGCTCCAGCCACGTGCCAGGCACCATGCTGCGGCTTGGGACAGGGCGCAGAGTGAAGCTGGCAGGAGGGACCCCAGGAACCAATGACTGTCTCATGACAGTCCCGACCAGCAACGCGAAAAGTGCCCTGTGCTACAAACACAGACAGCGGAGCAACAAAACCCAGCATGGGAGGAAGAAGAGGCTTCCACCGTTTATTCGGAGACCTAAGAAAGAAGAAGGAATGTCTGAATTGGCCCAAAAATTATTTAAGGGGAAAAAAAGGAATAGAATTGAGAGTTGGCCTTTGTGGTGCTACAAAATCACGTAATCAGGATCTGATGGTACTAACCGAACATTGACAAGTATCACTGGAAAAGAAGAGGGAGCCATATGTATGTGCGTGACATTAATTTAGTGGCAAAGGATAGCTAATTTGAGGTATGATAAAACCACAACTGGCTCTCTACCTGGAAAAAAATCTGTATTTGGACCCTCACCTCCCACCAGTCACAAAAATCAGTTCCAAATGGATTAAGGCCTAATGAATTGAACAATAAATAGCAACCCTAACAGAAGTAGAAATAGAAAACCATATGCCTGAACAAGGGTAGCAGAGACTCAACCGGGACAGGAAACTCAGAGAGTGTAATAAAAAGTGAAGCACATATTTGACTGCGTTAATTTTTATACGTGTGTCCGAAGATACCATAAACAAAATGAAAAGAGGATGGATTTGGGGGAATTCCAAAATTTCCCGTTGCAATGCAGATGGCAGCTAAAATGCCTGCGGGCTTCCATGGGTGGTTGAGTGGTAAAGAGTCTGCCTGCCAACCCAAGGAGACCCGGGTTTGATCCCCGATTCCTGGGAGTATCCCGCATGCCGCGGGGCAACTAAGCCCATGTGCCACAACTACTGAGCTTGTGCTCTAGAGCCAGGGGGGCCCCCGCAACTACTGAGCGCACGTGCCACAACCGCTGAAACCTGCGCTCCCCAGACCCCGGACTGCAATGAGAGAAGCCACTGCAATGAGAAGCCCATATGCCGCAACTAGAGAGAAGACCCAGCACAGACAAATAAATACATTTAAAAAATATTTATTTTTTTAATAAATATTTAAAAAATGTGACAGGTCAAGAGCGTCTCTAAATTGACTTTTTTTTTTAAGGCGAAGAACCTTCCCAGCAGTTCACAGTGCAGCAGGATTTATCAACCTCAGCACTGTGGACACTTTGGGTCTCACAGCCCCTTGCTGTGGGCACTTTATAAGATACATAGCAGCATCCTCGGTGCCTACTCACTAGATGCCAGCCTCACCCCTCCCCAACTCATGAGTTATGATAACCAAAAATGTCTGCAGACGTTGCCACATGTCCCTAGAGAGGGAGAGCAAAACCACTCAGCTGAGAAGCTCTGCAGTAGAGCGAATCCACTAATAAACATGTGGCAGGATGCCTTAGTAGTCAGGGACAGGCAGAGAGCAGAATGAGGTGTTATTTTAATGATAACACACCTGTACCTGAATGCAAGGGAAAGATGTGTGGAGGACAGCAGTAGGACTTTAGAGTCTCCAAGGGAGATCAGTCTGAGAATGCAGAAGGGAGACACAAAAAGTTATTTGCTCGGGCTTCCCTGATGGTCCAGTGGTTAAGAATCTGCCTTGCAATGCAAGGGACACAGGTTTGATCCCTAGTCTGGGAAGATCCCACATGCCATGGAGCCACTAAGCCCATGCTCCACAACTACTGAGCCAATGCTTTTGAGCCCAAGAGCAGCAACTGCTGAGCCCACGTGCTGCAGCTACTAAAGCTGCTAAAGCCCACGAGCCCTGGAGCGCGTGCTCTGTAACAAGAGAAGCCATCGCAGTGGGAAGTGTGTGTGCTGCAGCCAAGAGTAGCCGCCCGCTCCCCACCACTAGAGAAAGCCTGTGTGTGGCAGGGAGGACCACCACAGCCAAAACTAATTAGTTTTCTAAAAGCTGTACAGTGTAAAGCTCAGAGACTGTGTGCCGGTGTCGGGCAGGTGTTGGGGCAGGCCTGCACAGGCAGCCAGGACTGCCAGGAACTCTAGGGACCAATGCCCATTGCATTTTGAATGTGGGTCCCTATTCTGTGATATTTGAGACCAACAGCCCCCCAAATTCAAAACTACAATACCTGAGTCAGAGGGGTCTGTTTTCCTGTGCTTGGCTAGAGGGTGGGGATGAATTCCACTCCTTTCTGGCTGTTCTGCCTCCGTGAAAATACAAAAACGATGCTGAGAGGGAAACCCCTGAATTTTGCAGGCATTATCAACCTCAGATGTGGTCCTCCCAGGTCCAAAGAGATGGGCAGGAATTTCCCTCGCGGTCTCTGAAGGACCTAAGGTCACACACAACCCCCAGTAGCACCTGAAACTTTGAAGCCCGTCATCTTCCTGGAATATAATTTGTTTTTTCTTTCATTTCCACATGCTGACTCCTACCCTCACCTTTCATTCTCTTACAGTCAGTACCTCCAGTCCAGTGATAAGTAAAAGGGACTTTTTTTAGTCTACAAATAATAAGTGCTGGAGAGGGCATGGAGAAAAGGGAACCATCCTACACTGTTGGTGAGAATGTACATTGGCGAAGCCACTGTGAAAAACAGTATGGAGGTTCCTCAAAAAACTAAAAATAGAATTGCCATATGATCCAGCAATCCCACTCCTGGGCACACACCCAGACAAAACTCTAATTCAAAAAGATACATGTACTGCTATGTTCACAGGAGCATTATTTACAACAGCCAAGACACGGAAGCCACAGTTATGCATGTATATAAACTGAATGTTAAATATTCCCCAGCTATTAAAAAGTATGAAATAATACCATTTGCAGCAACGTGGATGAACAGAGATGATAATACTAAGTGCAGTGGGAAAGACAAATACCATATGATATCACATATGTGTGGAACCTAAAATATGACACAAGTGAGCCTACCTACAAAATGAAACAGAGTCACAGACACAGAGAACAGACTTGTGGTTGCCGAGAGGGAGGGGCTTTTGAGGAGGGAAGGATTAGGAGGGTGACATTAGCAGTAGATGCAAACGATTATATATAGATGGATAAACAACAAAGTCCTACTGTACAGCACTGATAACTGTATTCAATATCCTTCAATAAGCTATAATGGAAAAGAATATGAAAAAGAACATATATATGTATAACTGAGTCACTTTGTATACAGCAGACATTAAACACAACATTGGAAATCAACGACAACAAAAAGAATTTTAAAGGGACTTTTCTGTTCCTCACGTGTTCAAAGAATATTAGGGGAAAAGGTTTTTCCTACAGGACTTGTGCCCCAGGAATGGCCCAGGTTCTAAGCATGGGGTCAGACAGCAGAATCTGCATCAAGCCTTGAGGTGGTGAAGGGGCGGAGGGCGGGCGGCCCTGTGCGCTGCCGTGGTTCAGCCATCAGGCTCTCACCTGCACTGNCTCCCCACCACTAGAGAAAGCCTGTGTGTGGCAGGGAGGACCACCACAGCCAAAACTAATTAGTTTTCTAAAAGCTGTACAGTGTAAAGCTCAGAGACTGTGTGCCGGTGTCGGGCAGGTGTTGGGGCAGGCCTGCACAGGCAGCCAGGACTGCCAGGAACTCTAGGGACCAATGCCCATTGCATTTTGAATGTGGGTCCCTATTCTGTGATATTTGAGACCAACAGCCCCCCAAATTCAAAACTACAATACCTGAGTCAGAGGGGTCTGTTTTCCTGTGCTTGGCTAGAGGGTGGGGATGAATTCCACTCCTTTCTGGCTGTTCTGCCTCCGTGAAAATACAAAAACGATGCTGAGAGGGAAACCCCTGAATTTTGCAGGCATTATCAACCTCAGATGTGGTCCTCCCAGGTCCAAAGAGATGGGCAGGAATTTCCCTCGCGGTCTCTGAAGGACCTAAGGTCACACACAACCCCCAGTAGCACCTGAAACTTTGAAGCCCGTCATCTTCCTGGAATATAATTTGTTTTTTCTTTCATTTCCACATGCTGACTCCTACCCTCACCTTTCATTCTCTTACAGTCAGTACCTCCAGTCCAGTGATAAGTAAAAGGGACTTTTTTTAGTCTACAAATAATAAGTGCTGGAGAGGGCATGGAGAAAAGGGAACCATCCTACACTGTTGGTGAGAATGTACATTGGCGAAGCCACTGTGAAAAACAGTATGGAGGTTCCTCAAAAAACTAAAAATAGAATTGCCATATGATCCAGCAATCCCACTCCTGGGCACACACCCAGACAAAACTCTAATTCAAAAAGATACATGTACTGCTATGTTCACAGGAGCATTATTTACAACAGCCAAGACACGGAAGCCACAGTTATGCATGTATATAAACTGAATGTTAAATATTCCCCAGCTATTAAAAAGTATGAAATAATACCATTTGCAGCAACGTGGATGAACAGAGATGATAATACTAAGTGCAGTGGGAAAGACAAATACCATATGATATCACATATGTGTGGAACCTAAAATATGACACAAGTGAGCCTACCTACAAAATGAAACAGAGTCACAGACACAGAGAACAGACTTGTGGTTGCCGAGAGGGAGGGGCTTTTGAGGAGGGAAGGATTAGGAGGGTGACATTAGCAGTAGATGCAAACGATTATATATAGATGGATAAACAACAAAGTCCTACTGTACAGCACTGATAACTGTATTCAATATCCTTCAATAAGCTATAATGGAAAAGAATATGAAAAAGAACATATATATGTATAACTGAGTCACTTTGTATACAGCAGACATTAAACACAACATTGGAAATCAACGACAACAAAAAGAATTTTAAAGGGACTTTTCTGTTCCTCACGTGTTCAAAGAATATTAGGGGAAAAGGTTTTTCCTACAGGACTTGTGCCCCAGGAATGGCCCAGGTTCTAAGCATGGGGTCAGACAGCAGAATCTGCATCAAGCCTTGAGGTGGTGAAGGGGCGGAGGGCGGGCGGCCCTGTGCGCTGCCGTGGTTCAGCCATCAGGCTCTCACCTGCACTGCACGCAGAGTCGCTGGTTGTCCCTCAGGAAGCTCCAGGGGCTGCTGCTGCTGGGCCCTCCGAGTGCTGCGGCCTAGCCAGCACTCCTAGGCCCTCCATCCCCAAACCCCGAACTTGACCCCCAAAACTGGAAAGCCTAATGGGATGGAATCTCAAATAGCGCCAGGTGCTGTGCGCTGGGGTTCCAGCTGAGCAGGTGCACGGGGTGCTCTGGTATCCTCCTGGGAAATGAAAGAGTGGGATCTGCTTCCCCTCCCACAGGGTTGGCTTGGGAGAGGCAGGAGGCTGGCCCCTATGGGAGTGGAGTCCCAGAGTGCCCAAGGGCTCACTGGCTGGGAGGCACAGGTCTTACTCACACCCCTTTCATGGATGGGCAGCACTCCTCGGGGGGCAGCACTCCTCGGGGACGAGGGGAACCCCTGGTCCTGGTCTCGCAGCAGCAACAGACCAACTTCATGTTCATCTCTGTAGATGCGGACGGGGGGAGCCTCCTGGGCTGTCCACCCAGACCAGGCACTTCTCCCCTTAAGGGTGAGTGGCCTTTACACCTCCGACCTTGCCACAGCCTCCCCTTTGGCCTGAATGCCACCGTTAGAGAGGCTGTGATGTTCTTCTGACCTAGACCCAGGTATTTAGTGAATCCCAACTGCCACCTTTTCACAGCCCCCGGCTGCTCCAGGTGTGGTGCCCACCTGCCCATCACCCGTGTGTACCTGCTTCAGCTCCCTCCACCTTGAGGGGAAGCGAGGGAGATTGTAACCCCTAAAGCAAACCAATACACATGGAAGAAAAGGAGGCAAGAAGCCTTAATAACTTGCCCCAAAGCCAAAAGTGGGACTTCCGTGGCAGTCCAGTGGTTAAGATTCCACACTTCCAATGCAAGGGGTGCAGGTTTGATCCTTGTTTGGGGAACTAAGATCCCACATGCCTCGAAGCCAAATAAATAAATTTTTTAAAGAAAATCCTTATAAAAAAAAAAGCCAAGGTGTAGATACTATTGGCTTAGCATTGATAAATCATAAGCACCTAAAAACCAGTAAGAACAAGACCACAGACCCAATAAGAGAATGAGCAAAGGACATGCATAGACCATCCACATTAAAACAAAATGCCAAATAGCTTCTGAACATAGAAGATGCCCAGACTCTCCCACTGTAAAAGATGTGCAAATTAACATTATTCTGAGATAATCATTTTTAACCTGCTAGTTTGGGAAAAATTTTAAAGTTTCATAACAATCTGCTGGAGAGGCTGAGGGGAACCGAGACTGAGGACATGTAAAGTGGTGTAGCCCTGCGGAAGGCAGGATGGTGGGATTAGCAAAGTTGCAAATGTGTAGCCTTCACCTAGCAATCCCAATGGGAGTATTCAACAGACAGTCGTGTTTGACTCTTGCCACCCCATGGACTGTAGTCCGCCGGGCTCCTCCGTCCATGCGATTTCCCAGGCAAGCACACTGGAGTGGGTTGCCGTTTCCTTCTCCAGGTGATCTCCCTGACCCAGGGATCAAACGCGCATCTCCGGCCTCGGCAGGCAGATTCTTTGCCACCGAGCCACCAGGAAGCTCCTATTCAACAAATAAACCTGCCTATATACAGAAGGTACGTGGTTATTTATTTCAGCATGGCTTATAGTACCGAGTGATTAGAAACAACTTAGGCATCCATAAAGAGAGGGCTGATGAAATAAATGATGCTGCATCCACTTAACAATCCTGTGTGTCGTCTGACAGGTTCTCTGTGAACTGGGCCAGCTCTCCTAGAGGCAGTACAGCTGAGTGGTTAAGTCCCTGGACTCCGGATAACTGCTGGCTTGGAAACCCACCTGTCACTTACTGGCTATGTGCCCTTGAACAGCTTAGTTACCTTCTGTACTGCCTCTCTCTACAAAATACTGCCTTAGTTTCCTAGAATCCCAGGGACGGGGAGCCTGGCGGGCTGCCGTCTATGGGGTCGCACGGAGTCAGAAACGACTGAAGTGACTTAGCAGCAGCAGCAGTGTGTCCCTTACTTTCATAGATGTGAATGTGCATCTTATTCCAACAAGGAACTGGAATTTGTGCCATCAGCATCAGGTGTGAGTGAAACTGCAGCTTGCTGTCCATCTCATATGGCTGACGATCCTTCAGCTCTACCATCTACCACATTCCCTCCTTCCTCCAGTCAGTAACTCTTGTTGCCTAGTCCCTCAATGACAGCCCCTGTATGCTACCTGTTGTACTGTACTATTGGACTTTTTAAATTATATATTTATTTATTTGGCTGTGCTGGGTCTTAGTTGAAGCACACAGGGTCTTTATTTGCAGTGTATGAGATCTTTTCAGTTGGCGGCATATGGGATCTAGCTGTTCCCTGACCAGGGATTGAACCTTCCCTATCAGGAAAGTCCCCATACTTTTCAAAGTACTGTTTTGTAAGATTTTAAATGTTTTGTTTTTGTGTTTGTTTTTATGCATTATTTTTGTGAAAAATATTATAAACCTATTACACTACTATATAACCAATCCTATGTCCAAAAGCAAAAAGAACTTAAGAGCCTCTTGATGAAAGTGAATGAGTTGGCTTAAAACTCAGCATTCAAAAAACTAAGATCATGGCATCCAGTCCCATCACTTCATGGTAAATAGATGGGGAAACAGTGGAAACAGTGAGAGACTTTATTTTGGGGGGCTCCAAAATCACTGAAGATGGTGACTGCAGTCATGAAATTAAAAGACACTAGCTCCTTGGAAGAAAAGCTATGACCAACCTAGACAGCGTATTAAAAAGTAGAGACATTACTTTGCTGACGAAGATCCATCCAGTCAAATCTATAATTTTTCCAGTAGTTATGTATGCATATGAGAGTTGGACTATAAAGAAAGCTAAGTGCCAAAGAATTGATGCTTTTGAATTGTGGTGTTGCAGAAGACTTGAAAGTCCCTTGGACTGCAAGGAGATCCAACTGGTCAGTTCTAAAGGAAAAGTGAAAGTCGCTCAGTTGTGTCCAACTCTTTGCGACCCCATGGACTATACAGTCCTAGGAATTCTCCAGGCCAAAATACTGGAGTGGGTAGCCTTTCCCTTCTCCAGGGGATCTTTGCAACCCAGGGATCAAACCCAGGTATCCTGCATTGCAGGTGAATTCTTTACGAGCTGAGCCACAAAGGAAGCAGCTCTGAATATTCACTAGAAGAACTGATGCTGAAACAGAAGCTCCAGTACTTTGGCCACCTGATATGAAGAGCTGACTCTTTGGAAAAGACCCTGACTCGGGCAATGATTGAAGGCCCAGGAGAAGGGGACAGCAGAGGAGGAGATGGTTGGATGGCATCACTGACTCAATGGACATGAGTTTGAGTGAACTCCAGGAATTGGTGATGGACAGGGAGGCCTGGTGTGCTGTAGTCCATGGGGTCACAAAGAATCTGACACAAATGAGTGACTGAACTGAACTGATGGCCAGTCATGTTAGTTGAGTACCTAGGCTAACTTTATTAGACTACAAACAAATTGGGCTTAGGAACACACTCTCCAAATGGAACTCATTTGGATGTAGTGGACTTACCATAGAGCTAATAATAATAATTCCTATCTCCTAATGTTCTTTATTTTGGGGGGCTCAAAATCACTCCAGATGGTGATTGCAGCCATGAAATTAAAAGACGCTTACTCCTTGGAATGAAAGTTATGACCAATCTAGATAGCATATTCAAAAGCAGAGACATTACTTTGCCAACAAAGGTCTGTCTAGTCAAGGCTATGGTTTTTTCAGTATGCAGTATGTGAGAGTTGGACTGTGAAGAAGGCTGAGCACCGAANGTATTCTTGCCTGGAGAATTCCATGGACAGAAGAGCCTAGAGGGCTACAGTCTTTGGAGTCACAAAGAGTCGGACACGACTGAGTGACTGACACTTTCACTTTCAAAGAATATTTATATCCCTTATCAGAGAAGGCCTTGGAGAGGTCCACAGAGAGCAACTCTTTCACCCATGCCATTTTATCTAGTGTTTTCCTTGATTTAGGCTGGCCAGAACAGAGGAACAGCAGGTATTTTTTGCTTCTAATTGGCACCTTAAAAAGAATAACTTAACATAAGCTTGATAATTCTGGATGAGATTAACAACAGCATCCATTTTCCAAATTGATGCTGACTTTTTAAAACTGAGGGGAGGAAATTCTGAAGTTAATACAGTAACAAATGCAAAGTGAACTCACTTTTCTGTGTTTCTTCAACATCCCGTCCATGGACACAGCATCCAAAGTTGCTTTCTGCACTCCCACCCTGCTATATTCTGCCAGGCACACAGTGAGCAAATCGCAGCGTTAGGTGCTTTTGATCAAATGTTGTAAAGTCACTTTCTCCAAAAACTCTGCCAAGTAACTTGAAAAGAAACAACAAAGTTGGTTTTCTTTTTTTTGTTATTGCTCCATTTCATTTTATTTTACTTACTTTTGGTCACACTGTGAAAGCATGCAGGATCTCAGTTCCCTGACCAGGGATCAAACCCATGCCCCCCTGCAGTAGAAATAACCACTGGGCGACCAGGGAAGGCCCCAAAGTTGGTTGACAATTGGAATGAGCAACAAGCAGACTGTTGAGTTGCCCAAAGATGCATTTTATTAGGAGGTTTAAGGGACATTGAAATTTTCATTTATTGTCATGTATGGATGGGAGAGGTGGACTGTGAAGAAGGCTGAGCACCGAAGAATTGATGCTTTTGAACTGTGGTGTTGGAGAAGACTCTTGAGAGTCCCTTGGACTGCAAGGAGATCCAACCAGTCCATTCTGAAGGAGATCAACCCTGGGTGTTCTTTGGAAGGAATGATGCTAAAGCTGAAACTCCATACTTTGGCCACCTCATGCGAAGAGTTGACTCATTGGAAAAGACTCTGATGCTGGGAGGGATTGGGGGCAGGAGAAGGGGACAACTGAGGATGAGATGGCTGGATGGCATCACTANCTGAAGGAGATCAACCCTGGGTGTTCTTTGGAAGGAATGATGCTAAAGCTGAAACTCCAGTACTTTGGCCACCTCATGCGAAGAGTTGACTCATTGGAAAAGACTCTGATGCTGGGAGGGATTGGGGGGCAGGAGGAGAAGGGGACGACAGAGGATGAGATGGCTGGATGGCATCACCAACTTGATGGACATGAGTTTGAGTGAACTCCAGGAGTTGGTGATAGACAGGGAGGCCTAACGTGCTGCGATTCATGGGGTCGCAAAGAGTCAGACAGGACTGAGTGACTGAACTGAACTGAATGTTCTTATGAAGAGTAAATAAGTTAACATTTGTAGGACGAGTAGTATCTGACAACCGTGCTATCAAGGTACAGAAATTAAGTCTGTTAATTAAGTGAAGTCGCTCAGTCATGTCCAACTCTTTGCAACCCCACAAACTGTAGTCTGCCAGGATCCTCCATCTATGGGATTTCCTAGGCGAGAATACTAGAGTGGGTTGCCATTTCCTTCTCCAGGGAATCTTCTTGACCCAGGGATGAAACCCAGGTCTCCCACAGTGCAGGCAGACTCTTTACCATCTAAGCCACCAGGGAATTACATGCTACCTTTTGTGTGTGAATATATATTGTTGCTGTTCAGTAGCTTAGTTGTGTCCAACTCTTTGAGACCCCATGGCCTGCAGCACATCAGGCTTTCCTGTCCAGAGTTTGCTCATACTCATGTCCATTGAGTCAGTGATGCCATCCAGCCACCTCATCCTCTGTCATCCCCTTCTCATGCCCTCAATCTTTCCCAAATCAGGGTCTTTTCCAATGAGTCATCTCTTCTCATCAGGTGGCCAAAGTATTAGAGTTTAAGCATCAGCCTTTCCAATGAATATTCAGGGTTGATTCCCTTTGGATTGACTGGTTTGATCTCCTTGCTGTCCAAGGGACTCTCAAGAGTCTTTTCCAACACCACAGTTTGAAAAGTATCAGTTTTTCAGTGCTCAGCCTACTTTATGGTCCAGCTCTCACACCTGTACATGACTACTGGAAAAAACCATAGCTTTGACTGTACAGACCTAGGTTTGTCATAGCTTTTCTTCCGAGCAGGTATTTGTACAAAGAAACTCTGGAAGGGTATGTAACAAACTTATAACTAGACTTCAGGAGAGCAAATAAGAGCAAGAGTTTTCATTGTAAATGTTCTTACATGGTTTTGATTTTTTAGACATATAAGTGAATAAATACATACTCAAAAGAGTTAAAAAATAAATAAGATATTTTAGGGAAGTATATCATCACCAAAACATAGGTGATGATAGGCATTGCCTGAAACAGGCTTAAAAAGATGGGAACATTTCCCTTTGGAAGGACAAAGACGGCACTATGTCTGATCAAACTATAGAATTATGAACTTGTATGAGCAGGAACAAGAGGACTCCCTCCTTCACAAAAGAAATATGCACAGGTGTTTCATGCTCAATAAAATAACCATATTTATTTCATTTTTAATTATTAACTTTCTAAAATAAGACTTTTCCCACAAAGAACTCAAAACAGAACTTGCAGTTTATAACAACAAACTTTCTTAACACTCGTCATGCTTCTCAGAGGGCAGAGGGAGGGAATATGAGGTAGACAGAACGGTAGAAAAAAAAAAGCAGGGGTTGCTACAGATCTGGACACAGGCAACAAGAATGAGGCCAACAGGTCACTGGAGGGCCTGCTACCCAGGAAGGAGGCCCAGGAGAAAGCACCCATTTCTGTGACCTCTGGGTTGGGAATGAGGTTCAGTGGCACTCATGGGAGGTTCCCTTACAAGGCTTCCTTATAAAGAGCACTGGGGCTATCCACAGTGCTGGTGTTTCCTAAGCAGTAAGGCCTCCTGGGTTCCTAAGTTCCTTGGGCTCCACCATGAGACCAACACAGACGTCTCATCGCTGGCTGGCCTATAAACAGACAAATGGCCAGTGGGTCTGCAGTTCTTCAACAAACCAGACAAAAAGCAACAAAGACGGGTGACAAGGAGAGGTGGAGTAGAAGGGTCTTCTTTGCATCTGCCCCGGTGGGATTCATGTTTCCTCAGAGGGTGGAAGGAAAGCAGAGCCTGCCGCTTACGTTCCTTCTACATCAAATGGTTGTTCCAGAGAAAGCGCAGCAACATGTGAACTCCTCCAAAGAAAACGAAGACATAGTGAGCCAGGACAGCTCTGCCTTCTTGCTGAAAGTTCTGTTTAAAAAGAGAGCAAGAAAGGGAGGGTGAGTTTTTTTAAAAGGCAATAAAATAATCCAAAGTTAGAAGTTCAGTATTCATATTAATTCAGTCCGTGCCACAAACTCGCTTCTCAGGCTGCTCCGTGAAGTGTCTGAGTGGAAGAATATCTTGGTCTGTTTGTGATGTCCGTACCATCCACCCAACCTGGGGAAGTTTTCCTCTGGACATCTTTTCCCATCTTCACCATCGGCAAATTGGGCACTCTTTTCCAGGTTGATTAACCTCTTTCTCTGGCTTCCCAGAGCACTTTCTTAGTCCTCCCAAGGAACCAAGGGAGTCTGCTTTGGGGTTGAAGAATGGACTTTCAATGGTGAAGAGGGGGTGAGTGTGGCTGGAAGCAAAGACCTCAGCAGGTTTCTGGTGCATGCTCAGCTACTTCAGTCGTGTCTGACTCTTGCAGCCCCATGGGCTGTAGCCCACTGGCTCCTCTGTCCGTGGGATTTTCCTGACAAGAATACTGGAATGGGTTGCCATATCCCCTCCTCCAAGGGATCTTCCTGACCTAGGGATCAAACCTGCATCTCCTGCATTTCTTATATTGCAGGCAGATTCTTTACCACTGAGCCATTGGGGAAGCCCATAAGTAAATACCACTGTAACTGGAAACCATGAAGGAACTTGTTTTTCGCTTTTATAATTGATATCAATTTAAAAAATTGAGCGACTTTGACAGTGGTCCAGTGGTTCAGTGATTAAGACTCTGTGCTTCCACTGCAGGGGGCGCAGGTTCAATCCCTCCCTCGGGAACTAAGATCCCACATGCCACGTGGCATGGCCAAAAAATTAAAATTAAAAAAATTTTAATTAAAAAAAATTGAATTTCCTTCCAGCAAAGCAGATAAGAAAATGTATAGAGCACTGAGTCAGATGCTCATATATTTAAATTCCAGTTTTGCCACTTAGTTGCTGAGTAACCTTGGATAGGTTATCTAATCTTGCTGAACCTCAGATGCTTCCCCTGATATACCGAGTCACTAACTCATAGAGTTATTTGGAAAATTAAATGAAACAAACAAGAGTATCTCAGAGTACCTGAAAGAAAATGTTTAGTAAATGTTCATTTCCCACCTGTCCTTCTAACGAACTTAAGAAATTTCTTATACATTACTGTCAGGGTCCCAGAGAAAACAGATGACACACTCAAATTAGGATAATACAGGGTCAGATGAAGACACTTTACAAAAGGGGGGAGGAGGCATAAGGGTGGCATAACAGCAGAGTTATTGCCACTCCTACGCCTATAGGGTGGAGAAGGCAATGGCACCCCACTCCAGTACTCTTGCCTGGAAAATCCCATGGACGGAGGAGCCTGGTGGGCTGTAATCCATGGGGTCACTAAGAGTCGGGCACGACTGAGCAACTTCACTTTCACTTTTCACTTTCATGCATTGGAGAAGGAAATGGCAACCCATTCCAGTATTCTTGCCTGGAGAATCCTAGGGACAGGGGAGCCTGCTGGGCTGCCATCTATGGGGTCGCACAGAGTCGGACACAACTGAAGCAACTTAGCAGCAGCAACAGCAAGCCTATAGGGACAGGGAGGGGGCAGCTTCTAGGACCCAGGATAGAGTCTATAGTCTAAAAGCATAGAAAGACTGTTTTAAAACATACTTTATAGCTAGGAAAATTACATGCCCCAGAGTGAAAAAAACAGGTCCTTGAACCAAAACCCCTCAAAACTAGATGGCAAAATAGGTTGAGAATCAAGGCCTATCTGAAAACACCAAACACTTGCTTAAGTGAAAAGAATAAGAAATCAAGCTATGTGATAGCTTGAGGACAATCAATTCAGCAGATTAAAAATGCACCTTGGTGAGCTCCTTGCCAGGAAGTTCCAAGAGCAAGAATCAAAGTTTCTTTAAATACATCAAAAGCAGGAAGGCATCTGGAGAATCAATGAGACCACTTGATTAAACAAAGTATAAAATGTGAATAAATGATTGCATATGAAAGAAATATACCATACGAGATTCAATATTCTGTTAAAGTTACTTGAATTAAGCCTGGAAGCAGCAGAGTAAAGCCTTTTAGCAAAGCCTTTAGCCTTTTTATAGTCAAACTGAGGAGGAATTTTTTAAATTATTTTAAAAATATTCTGTGGTCTATTTGAAGTGCTCTAAAAGACAATTTTGCAATACAAGAAAGATTATTTAAAAAGTCTAGGCCAAAGCAAGCTTTGTAAAACATTGCAAGGAAAACTAGGGCAGGTATAAGTATAGACACAGATCAATGGAATAGAACTGAGAGTCCAGAAATAAACCCCCAATTTATAGTCAGTTGATTTTTGACAAGGGTGCCAAGGCAATTCAGCAGGAAAAGAGTACTCTTCAACAGATGTGCTATGACAACTTAATACCCATATGCAAAAGCATGAAGATGATCTTATAACTCATACCATATATAAAAATTAGCTCCAAATGAGTCAAAGACCTAAATTTAAGAGCTAAAAGTCTAAAGCTCTTGAAAGAAAACATAGGCATGAAGCTTCATGATGATTTCTTAGATATGACCCAAAAGCACTAGCAACAGAAGAAAAATAGGTAAGCGGAAATTCATCAAATTTAAAACTTTTGCACTTCAGTGCTCGCTTCAGCAGCACATATACTAAAATTGGAACGATACAGAGAAGATTAGCATGGCCCCTATGCAAGGATGACACGCAAATTCGTGAAGCGTTCCATAGTAAAAAAAAAAAAACAACTTTTGCACTTCAAAGAACACTGTCAAGATGAAAGACAACCTTCAGAATGGGAGAAAATATTTGTAAATAACATATATGATAAGGGACTTATATTCAGCATATATAAAGAACTGCGCTGCTGTGCTGTGCTAAGTCGCTTCAGTCATGTCTCTGTGACCCTATGGGCCGTAGGCCTCCAGGCCCCTCTGTCCATGGGATTCTCCTGGCAAGAACACTGGAGTGGGTTGCCATGCCCTCCTCCAGGGGATCTTCCTGAGCCAGGGATCAAACCCATATCTCTGACATCTGCATTGGCAAGCGGGTTCTTTACCATTAGCGCCACTTGGCAGGCCCATATAAAGAGCTCCTGCAACTCAATAATTAAAAGGCAGCCCAATTTTAAAATGAAGAATCTGAATAGACATTTCTCCAGAGATTTATACAAATAACCAATAAGTACCTGAAAAGATGCACAATATTAACTATCAGGGAAGTGCAAATCAAACACACAATATGATTCTACTTCACACCTGCTAGGCTGGCTACAATCAAAGAGATAGTTAACTAATTTTGACAAGAACGTGGAAAAACAGGATCCCTCATACCTTGCTGGTGGGCCACAATGTAAAATAGTACAGCTACTTTAGAAAACAGTCTGGAAGTTTCTCAAAAAGTTAAAGGTTGTCATATGACTCAGCAATTCCACTCCTATGTATGTTCTCAAAAAAACTGAAAACACTCGTACACAAAAACCCACACACATGTCCATAGCATCATTATTTATAATAGTCAAAAAGTGGAAACAACCCAAATGTTCATCAACTGATGAATAAACAAAGTGATATTTATACATACAATGGAATATTATTCATCAATAAAATGAAGCATTGATTCATACTACAACATGGATGAACCTTGAAAAAATCACTGTGTTAAGTGAGAAGGGGATGACAGAGGGTGAGATGGTTGGATGGCATCACTGACTCAATGGACGTGAGTTTGAGCAAGCTCCGGGAGTTGGTGGCCTGGCCTGCTGCAGTCCATGGGGTCGCAAAGAGTTGGACACGATTGAGCGACTGAACTGAACTGACATGAAAGAAGTCAGACATAAAGACCACATATTATATTAGTCCCCTTATATGAAATTTCAGAATAGGCAAATCCAGAGAAACAGAACGTAGATTGGTGGGGCTGGAAGGAAAATGGGAGGAGATAAGAAGGGACTACTATTGGGTTTAGAGTGTCTTACTGAGGTGATGAAACTTTTCTAAAATTGATTGTGATGATGGCTGTACAGCTCTATGAATAAACATAAAGCCACTTATTATACTGTTTAAATGGATGAATTGTATGACATGTGAATTTTCTCAATAAAGTTTTTTTTTTTAAAGAAAATTTATTAAGCTGCAGAGGTAAATTTAAGACATAAGTAAATTTCAGCTTAAAAGGTAAGGGGCAAAAATCATTACCAAAAAAAACAAAGGTAAGGGAAAGGAAGAAAAGGAAAATGGAAGCAGAGGTGACATAGAGAAGTGACTTCCTGATTGGGTTGAGATAAATGTAGAAAATAGGTGGTTGTGATTTTTTCCTACTCTGCTCTCTCCAGAGAAAAAATTAGAAGGAAGCAGCAGTATTCAGAGTGCTAGCTGATAAAGAAGCAGAAAAGTTGAACTAAGGACTTGCCTGTAATTCATAAAGCACAGTCATCAGTGAAAACTGCAGAAGAAACTGGAGCATCAGAGGAAGGTGGAGAGTACCATGAAAGCTCTGTAATAAATGATACATGGCCAAGAAGTGTTGAACTCAAATAAGGCCAAAAACAAATTAAGTTGTTGGCTTTGATAACATGTACTGATCATTTTCCATCAAATTATCTCACTCAATGTTCAGAACAGTCTACTGACTTCATTCTAAATATAAATCAGAACATGGCACTCTTTTACTCTCCCTCCCCAGAAGCTTCTCTTATAAACACTTAGGGTAAAACCCAAAAACATTCTACCACCACTCCTAAGACAGAGGCCAGCCTCTGGACCTCAACACCCACCCCGCTCAGCCATTCTGGCCTCCTTGCTTATGCCTTTTTCTATGCCAAGGGCTCGGCACTCCCGGTTCCCTCTGTCTGGAACACCTTCTCCCCAGGTGATTCCCCTGGCTCACTTCCAGTCTCTGCTCAGATATCACCTCCTCAGAGAAGCCTTTCCTGATGGCCCATTCAGAGTTATCTCCATCACTCAGTACCCCCAGCAGTCTAGTCATCTACTTCACCGTTTGTCCCTCTCCTACATTATGAGTCCTATGAGAGTAGGCTCATCTTCCGTCCTGCTCTCTGCCTGGAACTGAGTCTAGCATATAGGAAGCACTCAATAAATACTTGTTTGAGTGAACTTGGTCTGTCAATACCTGGGACTGAGTCTGGCGCATAGGAGGTACTCAGGAAATATTTGCGTAATCGGTCTATCGGTATTTTATGTGATTGTTTCCTTCTTACTTGTAGTAACGTTACTGTTGGGACCTTCTGTTCTTGTTTTGTCTCCAGGAATGTTTTGTTTGAGGGGCTGGCTAGGCCTGCCACATTTGAACCAGAGCACAGAAAGGGGCCTGGCACTCCCTGAGGTCAGCATGATGCAGCAGCAGGGACAAACAAGAAATCGCCGCAGGTACTTGTCCTGTGATGAATTTAAGGGCAAGAAGTTGGGCTCTACGGCTCAGCCACCTGTCTTAGCACAGAGCCCCACATGATTATTCTCTTTTTGCCGCCAGTTACAGGTTGTTCTGGAGGAAAACTAAGTTGGCCGTGGATTTCATCACGCTTAAGGTTTGGGCTTCCCTGGTGACTCAGCTGGTAAAGAATCTTCCTGCAATGTGGGAGACCAGGGTTTGATCCAGGGTCAGGAAGCTCCCCTCGAGAAGGGAACAGCTACCCACTCCAGTATTCTTACCTGGAGAATTCCATGGACAGTGGAACCTGGCTGGCTACAGTCCATGAGATCACAAAGAGTCAGACACGACTGAGCGACTTAACACTTTCACAGAATTTAAAACAGTAATCTTATGTTTTCCCTTATTACTTATAATAATCAGGAGAAACAAAGAAATCAGGGAGAGCTGGGCTTAGAGCATAACCTGGGTTGGTTCAAGGAGGATAACCACAATCTAAGTCAAAGGTTCTCCTCCATAATGGAGCATTACATTCACCTGGACTCATCTCTCAAGGTGGAGCCCAGCATCTGTAGTTCTTAAGACTCTACAGGTGATTCTCACATGCATCCTAGTTTGAGAGTGTGAAGCAAAGATTATAACTCAGATCGCCGAGGGTGTGTGCAAAATGGTAAATTCTGATGCCAGAGCTGTGGGCTGGGGTTCAAAATTTTGCACATCTAGTCAGCTGCCAAATAATGCTGATGCCGCTGGTCCATGGACCAGTTTTTTGAGAGGCAAATGTGAGATCAAATACTGGCACTGGCTCAGGTTCTCAATTTTCATATCTAATGCTTGGTAATCTGGACATTATTAATCCATGTGTTCTTCTATTTCCTGGGCATTCCAGCTACTTGGCAGCCATTGTTCTGTTTGCTCTTTCCAGCTAGGCCCTTGCTGGGGAAATGTAAATCTTACCTCTTGCACCATTCTCTGCTCAATGCTGTCCCCAATGTTTCTCAGCTGCACGGCCAACTTGTGAATTATTTCCTCCTGGTGATGGTTCTGGCCAATACTATCCTCCTTGGGCTGAGAAGGTGGATTGTGATCTACATTGATAGAAAAGAGTTCAAAGAGATAACTGCATTAACTATCACTCACCACTAGTCACTTAAAACTGTCTTAGACAAGAGAGGAATGAAATCCCATCATCATAGTGATTATTGAAAGCAAAGCCTTGCACTGGAATAAGTAGCTCTGTCCAGTAGAAATATAATTCAAGCTATATATAAATTTTAATTTTTCTAGTGGTAAAATTAGGTAAAAAATAATTTTAGTAATGTATTTTACTTAAGACTGTATATCCAAAGTTCAGTTCAGTTCAGTCACTCAGTCGTGTCTGACTCTTTTTGATCCCATGAACCACAGCACGCCAGGCCTCCCTGTCCATCGCCAACTCCCGGAGTTTACCCAAACTCATGTCCATTGAGTCGGTGATGCCATCCAGCCATTTCATCCTCTGTCATCCCCTTCTCCTCCTGCCCCTAATCCCTCCCAGCATCAGGGTCTTTTCAAATGAGTCAGCTCTTCGCATCAGGTGGCCAAAGTATTGGAGTTGCAGCTTCAAAATCAGTCCTACCAGTGAACACCCAGGTCTGATCTCCTTTAGGATGGACCAGTTGGATCTCCTTGCAGTCCAAGGGACTCTCAAGAGTCTTCTCCAACACCACAGTTCAAAAGCATCAATTCTTTGGCATTCAGCTTTCTTTATANATCAGTCCTACCAGTGAACACCCAGGTCTGATCTCCTTTAGGATGGACCAGTTGGATCTCCTTGCAGTCCAAGGGACTCTCAAGAGTCTTCTCCAACACCACAGTTCAAAAGCATCAATTCTTTGGCATTCAGCTTTCTTTATACACTCTTACATCCAAAGTATCATAACATATAATCAATATAAAATTATTAGTGATATGTTTTGCACTTTTTAATTTAAGCTTTAAAAATCTAGTGTTTATTTTATACTTGCAACACATTTCAATCCAGATATTAACTAATTTCATTGGAAAACCTTGTATTTTATTTCATGTATTTTATTTGTATTTAGATTTCATGAAGTTTACAATTAAAAAGTAAATTCATATATCCAAGTTGTTCCACACATACCTAAAACTTTTCCAAAAACTAAATCAAGTATCAGTTTTTTAAACTTAATTAAAATTAAAAAAAACTTAAAATTCAGTTCCTCAATTGCACTGGCCACATTTCAAGTGCTCTATTATATTCCAATACTGAGTTTTTAATATCCAAAAGAAAAAATTCTCACTTTATGCTGAAAATTGTGTGGATATATATATATCCACATAAAATTCGGAAAATAAAAATGTCACCTAAATGACCTAGTGGGGAATTTCGAAAAATCTCATCGTTAATCTTTTCAAAAGAATAATTCTTTCTTAAAGCAAATAACAAGCCTCAGTGTATTGGGACTTTAAAAAATGTTCTATCAACATACAAAAGGTTCTTTCTGTTGCACTTAGGAAAACTTTCAAGCAAATATGACTTTAAGGTTTTGTAAGTGCTTTTCCACTGTCAGCTATAATGTGGATATTGTCTCAGATAGTGGTCATCTTTTATAATCTCGATTTTATTTAATAAAAAAGAGAGATCTAGGGCCTTCTGGTTTAAGACTGAGCACAAGCATTGACCTTTTTGTTTCTCCTGCTGCTGCTAAGTCGCTTCAGTCGTGTCCGACTCTGTGCAACCCCATAGACGGCAGCCCACCAGGCTCCCCCGTCCCTGGGATTCTCCAGGCAAGAACACTGGAGTGGGTTGCCATTTCCTTCTCCAATCCATGAAAGTGAAAAGTGAGAGTGAAGTCACTCATTTGTGTCTGACTCTTAGCGACCCCATGGACTGTAGCCCACCAGGCTCCTCCATCCATGGGATTTTCCAGGCAAGAGTACTGGAGTGGGGTGCCATCTGTTTCTCCTAGTCCCTCCCAAGACCCCACCAAAATGAAAGTATAAAAAAGAGTAAAACTGTAACAGTGAAAAGAATGGGAAGCAGAGTCAACAGCAGATGAGAGATCTATACGTGTTTCCAGAAGGCAGAAAGAAGAGAAGACAAGATATAGACAAGTGAGCCAGAAAGAGAAAGTGCCAAGAACCCAGGATAGGAAGCCCCTTCACTCACCAGGACCCGTAAGCTGGGAAAGGGAAGCCTGCCATTGACTAGAATTCTGAGGCGGATCTACTGTCCCGCTTGGTGCCCTTGGCAACCCCAGCCCACTGGACCCATCAGATTTCAGGTGGAAAATCCAGACCACTCTTCTCCAACAGGAGAACAAATCCTGTGGAGAGAGCTAAAACTTCTTTATGAATGTTGGTGCCTCAGCATTTGAGGGATCTGGAGCCAGAAAGTCAGCTCCCCTAACTCATCACCCTAAAACTCCCCCAGTTCAGACCCCCTATTTGAGTCCCCATTCAGTGAGGAGACCTGGGAAGCAGGAAGCAGTGGTAAGATTCTGAAGCCAAATCATTTGGGTTCAAATGTAAAATCTATAGATAAAACTATGTAACCTGGGCAAGTTATTTAATCTTGCTATGCCTTCTTTTCTTCAACTGTAAAATGGGAATGGTAATATCTTATTTTATCAATTCTAAGATTTTATAATGCCTCCAAAAGAGAATGTGTTTTATAGTCTATGGCATGTCATATTCCAACAAGCATTGTTTATTTTCTTAGTAGAAAACAAAATTATAGTACATTTTACAATTGATGGAATATTAAACTTAATGAGCAGAGAAGGAAATGGCAACCCACTCCAGCACTCCTGCCTGGAGAATTCCATAGACAGAGGAGCGTGGTGGGATAAGGTCCACGGGGTCGCAGAGTCAGATACAACTGAACATATAGCACAAACTTAATAAGATACCAAAGTAACCACCTTGTAGAGGGGTTGTTGAAATGATTGAGTGAGATAATACATTTAACCTGTGCAGGACCACACCTGGAACATGGATAAATGCTATATGAGTGAGTGAAAGTCGCTCAGTCGTGTCCAACACAGACCCCATGAACTGTAGCCCGCCAGGCTCCTCTGTCCATGGAATTCTCCAGGCCAGAATACTAGAGTGGGTAGACTTTCCCTTCTCCAGGGGGAATCTTCCCAACCCAGAGATTGAACCCAGATCTCCCACATTACAGGCGGATTCTTTACCAGCTGAGCCAAGGAAGCCCAAGAACACTGGAGTGGGTAGCTTATCCCTTCTCCAGCGGATCTTCCCAACCAAGGAATAGAACAGGGCTCTCCTGCATTGCAGGCAGATTCTTTACCAACTGAGCTATCAGAGAAGCCCAAATACTATATAAATGTTAGCTACTACCACCAACTGGGAAAACAGTCCTCATATAACAGCAGAAAAAACCCACAAGAGTTAACTGTTGTTGTTTTTTTTAAATAATAGAAGATCACCAGGCAACTGAGAACCATAGAATGAAATACCAGATAAACAAACAAAATAGTGATCTTGAAGAAAACAGATGTAATTCAGGAAACAGAAGAGAATGTTTGCAAGTTCTAATGTATATCTTTAGAGTGATTTAAGAAAATATTACATTTAGCAACTTCCCTGGCGATCCAGTGATTAGGACTCAACTTCCCCAGGGGTTGTGGGTTTGATCCCTGGTCAGGGAGCTAGGATCCCACAGGCCTGTGGCCAAAAAAACAAAACATAAAAACAGAAGCAATATTGTAACAAATTCAATAAAGGCTTTTAAAAATTGTCCACATCAAAAATAAAATCTTTATTAAAAAAAGAAAATATTTAGGAAACAAAAGAAAATGCTATGAAAAAAGATTAAACCTACAACAAAATCTTTCAGTTTTTAAAAATATGATTGCTAAAATTAAAAATACAGTTGACTGTCTGAGAAAAGAAAATCACTCAGAAAAAAAAATGAGAATTTTTAAATAGGCGAGGTAAGATAGGTGATATACAGAACCAATCTGGAAAGACCAGCACCAGATTAGTAAGAGTCACAGAAAGAAATAGAGGAGGAAAATTGTTAAACAGCATAAGACAGCTTCCTAGCACAAACTTCAGATTAAAACATCTCACCAAGAAAAAAGCCCCACCAAATTCTCAGGACAACAAAAGGGGAAATAAAATCCTCACCTCAGGACCATACTGACATTTCAAAAGATGTCATTTTGGCTAAAGATGCTAAAGATCTCCAAAGAGAAACATGGGTTAGTTTGATGACTGACTTCCCATCAGTAATGGATTCTAGAATATAGTAGAACAATTAATACCCTCGAGATTTTTTTTTTTTTTTTTTGGTCATGCCACGTGCTTTGCAAGATCTTAGTTCCTCGACCAGAGAAGTTGAACCCTGGCCCTTGGCAGTGAAAGCATCGAGTCCTAACCACAACCACCAGGGTATTCCCACCCTCGAGGATTCTATAAAAAATTCTTTTCAACCTAGAAGTTTCTGCCTACCTAATTCTTGATAATTTGTGAGAGGTGAATAAAGACATTTGCAGACATGCAAGGACTCAGGAAGTTGTTCTCCCATAAACAATTTCTTAGGAAGACTCTTGAGGAGGTTTTCCAGTGAGACAGAGTATGACTAAATCAAGGGGAAAACAAAAATCACCAAAAGGTGGATCCAACACTGGGAAGGGGAGTCCCAGGATGACAGGCCCAGATAGTGATGAGATTGGAACAAGAGAACAGCTCTAGAAGGCAAGTCCCCAAGGAAAGGGAGATTTGCTTGAAAACATAGCACGATTGAAAATTTGGGAAACTTGAAGACATCATAACTACAAATCGTGTCAGCAGTGGAGGAGAGGCAGTGAGAAAGTCCAGAAAACAAAGGTAATACAGAAAGTTTATGGTGCAAATGAGAAGCCAATTAAGCTGTGGCTTAAGTTTAAACCTTTCTTTTAAAGCTTTAAGCTTTCCTGATAGCTCAGTTGGTAAAGAATCCGCCTGCAATGCAGGAGACCCCAGTTTGATCAGGAAGATCCGCTGGAGAAGGAATAGGGTCGCAAAGAGTTGGACTCGACTGAGCAACTTTCACTTCCATGACCCACTACTTGTAGATCTGGATTATGTAAACTGTCAACAATCCATCATTTAATGTACAGCATACTGTCTCAAAACCGTACATAACTGTGCTTTGACCTTTAATGGACAGAATAGTTCTCAGAGTTTTCTGAAAGGCTATTCCAGGGTTATAATCTTCAATTTGGCTATAATCTTCATTTCTTTCTTAGACCAACTGATCAACTTTTTTTGTTGGCACTCAGCCTGATTTAAGCAATCACAACTTTAATCCACTATTTCATTACTTGGAGATGTTTATTCTCAGGGAAAATCACTTCAGTACCTACGAACTTGACTGGTGGTAGCGACCACTCCTGAATCCCAGAGCCTTAAGAGAATGTGAAGAGTATTTGCATAACCTTTGTAACATAACAAGTGGAGAGAAGAAAGGGCAACTGAGTAGGGAGACCTTCCAAATGAGTATCATCAACTTCAAAATGGGTTTAGGACCAGCCCTACCTGTGCCAATCAAAAGCATGATGATTTGCAACTGTCATTTTAACTGACTGTCATCTGGGAAGTACAAAATCTAGTATCTGCAGTATGAAGATGGAATACAAGTTGGGTAAGTTCCAGTAATGGATGCTGGGAGAAATGGAGCTATAAGAATGCTAACAAGCCTTGGGTATTTCATCTGGGTAGACAAAGGGGCAGAGAAGGAAGGACCTAGAGATAGAACACAACAGAAGATTGTGCTCAAAGCAAGAAGTGTGTTTTGTATTCTGGAACTCAGCATAACAACTATTTGTATTTCGTGCATGTCTGAACAATTACTGGTGAAACACTTGCAGCGTGGCAAATGCGTGTGTGCTCAGTCATGTCCAACTCTTTTTGACCCCATGGACTGTAACCTGCTGGGCTCCTCTGTCCATGGGATTTTCCAGGTGTGGATACTGGAGTGGGTTGCCATTTCCTCCTCCAGGGGATCTTCCTGACCCATGGATCAAACCCACGTCTCTTGTCTCCTGCATTGGCAGGTGTGTTCTTTACCACTAGTGCCATCTGGGAAGCCCAAAATAACAGAGATGATACTGCATATTAGATGTGTGTATCAGCATATTTACTTATTGGATACACATTGTCTATGTGAGTAATTATGGGTTACCGTTACTCCCTAAGAACTTAGAATTAAAAGAAGAGTATTTTCTGAGAACTTAGAGGCAAGATCAGTGTATGTTTAGTGGAAATGGCTGAGATGAGCAGTCATCAGAAGGAGAGAGGCTACTA
Organism: Neotragus pygmaeus; assembly: GCA_006410875.1. Classification (NCBI taxonomy): domain Eukaryota; kingdom Metazoa; phylum Chordata; class Mammalia; order Artiodactyla; family Bovidae; genus Neotragus; species Neotragus pygmaeus. The sequence goes on along the minus strand of SJYV01022864.1, from coordinate 141,186 downwards.
GCTCTCCCTTACCTAAGCCATTCCCTCTGCCTGCAATTTGCACCCTCCTTAACCCCCTCAGGTCTCAGTCCAGGGTTATATCTCCAGGGAAGCCTTCTCTAACCTCCCTCCTAGGTCAAAGCCCCATTATAGCATCTGGACCTCTTAGCACCCTATCACATTACATTTAACATTGGTATATGTTATTGACTGCTGTCTGCCTTCTTTACCTGACCATCTGTGCCAGGAAGGAAGGGGCTGTTGCTGTTTTTGTTTACCATTGTCATCCAAGTATATAATGCAGTGCCTAAAATATAGTTGGCCCTAGTATTTTTTTTAATGAATAAAAAAAAGTCAATGTGTCCATCTGGAGGAGGAAAGAGAAAGATGGTGAGCACCAAAAAAAGAAAAAAGCATGAATGAGCATCCAAGGGACTTTCCTGGTGGTCCAGTGGTTAAGAATCTGTCTGCCAGTGCAGGAGTCGAGGGTTGATCCCTGGTCTGGGAACTAAGATCCGACATGCCATGGAGCAACTAAGCCCATGCACCACAACTACTGAGCCCCTGTGCCCTGGAGCCCATGCTTGGCAACAAGAAGCAGGCACTGCGACCGGAAGCCCATGCACCACAACTAGAGAGTAAAAATATATATACAATATATATATACATATAAAATGAACACCCAAGTGTTGCAGGAAGGGGGATCCTGGAGGGCCCCCCTTTCTGCAATACAAGCACTCTCAGAAGCAGAAAGAAGCTGAAAACTGGACCCTCTTCTGACTTCTACAATTAATATATCCCATTTACATTACCTATATATTTATGAGTGTCTCTGTGTTAGTTGCTCAGTTGTGTCCAACTCTTTGTGACCCTATGGACTTTAGATCGCCAGGCTCTTCGTCCATGGTATTCTCCAGGCAAGAATACTGAAGTGGGTTGCCATTCCCTTCTCTGGAGAATCTTCCTGACCCAGGGGTTGAACCTGGGTCTCTTTCATTGCTGACTGATTCTTTTTCGGCCACACCCCACACCTTGTGAGATCTCAGTTCTCTGACCAAGGATTGAACCTGGGATTCTTGCATTGGGAAGTGCAGAGTCCTGCTGGATGCCCAGAAATTTTTCTATGTGTGTGTATATATGTCTGCTCTTTCCTATCAACAGAGAAGGAAATGGCAACCCACTCCACTATTCTTGCCTGGAAAATCCCATGAAAAGAGGAGCCCAGCCAGGTGTAGTCCACAGGTCAAAAAGAGACATGACTGAGGGCACACACTTTTCCTATCAATACTTTTTACATTTTTAGAGGTGGGCAGGGCCTCTTTCCACTTTTAATCATTTTTGTTTTCCCAAGAATGTCTATCTTAAACGATGTATCAGGACGGTTGCTCTGGACTTCTCCAAATCCTACCTACCTCCTCAACTTTTCTAAGTGTCTTTTAGTTGTACATGGGCTTCCCAGGTGGTGCTACTGATAAAGAATCCTGACAATGCAGGAGACCCAAGAGAACGCAGGTTTGATCCCTGGGCTGGGAAGATCCCCTAAAGGAGGAAATGGCAACTTACCTATTCCAGTATTATTGCCTGGAAAAACCCCATGGACAGAGGAGCATGGTGGGCTATAGTCGGGGTTGCAAAGAGTTGGACACGACTGAGCACAGGTGTATGCGTGTGCACACACACACATACATTCTCCATACAAATACTGTGGGTTCCTCCCCCCGCCAGCACCAAACAGATATGTTCATATGGCTAGTGTTCAGTTCAGTTGCTCAGTCGTGTCTAGCTCTTTGCGACCCCATGGACTGCAGCATTGCCAGGCTTCCCTGTCCATCACCAACTCCTGGAGCTTGCCAAACTCATGTCCATCGAGTGGATGATGCCATCCAACCATCGCATCCTCTCTCGTCCCCTTCTCCTCCTGCCTTCAATCTTTCCCAGCATCAGGGTGTTTTCCAAGGAGTCAGTTCTTCGCATCAGGTGGCCAAAGTATTGGAGTTGCAGCATCAGTCCTTCCAATGACTATTCAGGACTGATTTCCTTTAGGATTAACTGGTTTGATCTCCTTGCAATCCAAGGGACTCTCAAGAGTCTTCTCCAACACCACAGTTCAAAAGCATCAAATCTTCGGTGCTCAGCTTTCTTTATAGTCCAACTCTCACATCCATACCTTAGCTTTGACTAGACAGATCTTTGTTAGCAAAATAACATCTCTGCTTTTTGATATGCTGTCTAGGTTAGTCATAGCTTTTCTCCCAAGGAGCAAGCGTCTTTTACTTTCATGGCTGCAGTCACCAACTGCAGTGATTTTGGAACCCAAGAAAATAGTCTGTCACTGTTTCCATTGTTTCCAAATCTATTTGCCATGAAATAATGGGACCAGATGCCATGATCTTAGTTTTCTGAATGTTGAGTTTTAAGCCAGCTTTTTCACTCTCCTCTTTCACTTTCATCAAGAGAATACCCCCAAAGTAACAGAGATAAATTTGGGCTTTAACCGGTCACTTTCCAGCCAACAATGGCTTGTGATTTTCATCTTGTCTGTGTTGCAGCCTGGGACAAAAGCACTAAGAGGAGAAAGGGATCTTCTCAATCGGCTTCTTCACTAACAGTTCACTCTATCTAATTTATCTAACCTATCTAGTCTATCTCTGTCATCCGTCCATCCATCCAATCAGGTGCCCAGCAGGAGAGCTTCCCAGGGTCCTCCACGCGACCAACCACACCCGGATGACTGCGCGCTCGGGGTTCTCCTCAGACGCGCTGCCCAGACCCCGTCGGCGGCCGGAAAAACCCTTGGCGCGGGGCTGGCAGTAGAGGTCACGTGAGCGGCTGTGACCAATGGGAAGTGCACACGGCGCGCTGTGCCTAGAGGGGGTCTCCGGCGCGGGGTGGGGGGTGGTGGCGCTCCTTGTTCGCTGCTACTACTAAGTCGCGTCCCGACTCTGTGCGACCCCACAGAGGGCAGCCCACCAGGCTCCCCCGTCCCTGGGATCCTCCAGACAAGAACACTGGAGTGGGTTGCCATTTCCTTTTCCAGTGCATGAAAGTGAAAGTGAAATCTCTCAGTCCTGTCCGACTCTTCGCGACCCCATGGACTGCCAGGGGATCTACCAGGCTCCTCCGTCCATGGGATTTTGCAGGCGAACTTGTTCGCTACCTGCTTCAAATCCGATTGAGAGGGTGGGGGACCAGGTATCCGGGGTACACCACCAGGCCCCTCCAGTGACCCTGGCTTTAGCGTTCTCGACGTCATAACAACTCAGTGTCCCTCACACTGCCCCCTTCAGTCTACGCGTCCCCATTCCTTCAGCGATAAAAGGGGAGAAACACGATGCTTCTTGCTGAGCCTGTGAAGGAAGGAAATGGGAGTGCGGGTGGGGCGCGGCTTCTGGCCGCTACCGCCTCTGCCTGAGCGGTAACCGGCGGCCGTGGCATGCCCTGTTGGCGCACCAGGCAAAAATGCCAGACACAAAGAAGATTTTACATACGTAGTAAAATGAAAACTCTATGCAAAAAAAAAAAAAATATATATATATATATATATATATGCAGATTAGGCTCTTGGCTGTCACTCTAACCTAGTAGCATTAGTAATTCTTCACCCTTCTGCTTTTTTTTGAAGTGAAACTAACTAGGAAAGCTTTTGGGGTAAATGTGGCAACCGCCCACAGTGCACCTCAGTTTCATAAGGATCGGTGAGGATTAAGTAATATAGTGAGTGTGAAAACACTGGAAAAGGTTTGCAGTAAAAGACAAGTTCTAGAATAGTGCACAGCTTTGTGAATATACTAAAAGCTTCTGAATTGTGTGCTTTAGAAGTGTGAACTTTATGGTACGAGTTAAATCTCAACTTAGAAAAATGAAATGTATGTTCTATAAGGTAATCATAGCTGACACAGTCTCGGGTTTGGAGATATCATTGTTGACACCTGTCCAGATGAAAATTCAAAATTTTGGTCAATTGAGTTCTTTTTAGAAAATGGATACCATATTTGATGTGGCGGCCAGAGTCTCATTAGGATGCTTGAAATTTCCGCTTTCTTAGTGGCATGTAATCTTTTTGAAGTGGAAAATAGTTTGAGATTAATTTAAATCCTTTCAGGTGTCTAACATGTTTTTAATCTAAAAGTCTAAAACCGCATGCATTTAACTCAACATTCTTTAATGCTTTTTCAAACACAGCACTTTAATTTTCCAACATTTTGGGACATTTAGGAATCATACATTTTTGAAAAACAAAATTTCAAGTTTATCTTTCCCTCATGTTCTTTCCTATATTGACGATATCAAGAAGGAACCTACACTGAATTTTCCCTACCTCAACAATGCAGACATTTTCAGGTCAAGTTTAAAGGTACATTTTTTATTAAAAGATGAATTTGATCTATTTTAGTGAACTTGGGATCTTCTTAATTAGTTGTCACACGAGTGATTCAGAACTAAAAGAAACTAGGAGATTTATACCATGAAGCAGTCAGTTTTAGATTTTTACTATGTAAGAACTTTGATGAATAGATTTACACTACTTCGTAATGTTTAAATACTCCAGTGCCCAATTTTATATCTTCAGTACCAGGAAAAATACAAGCTAAATAGAATATTTAACTTAGTTTAATACAAATAATATCTTACCTGGGTTCCTTGACATGGCTGAAACTGGCTGGGATCTGACAAGTTGGGTCATGTAAACATTCTGAAAACTGTATTTCACCCACAGTGATTTGCAACAATTTGTTACATTGGGAGAGGGATTCAGAAGTTCTTTAGGTTCATAAACAATGGCATCATGTTTTTTCTTCTTCATGTTTTGTTCCTGTTAAAAATATTTTCAGAGGATTTCTCCCATTTCTCAGTATATATTTGGTATGATAAATGAATACTGATATTTTAACACAAACAGCCTTTATTCTGTATATAAAAAGATTTTGCTTTTGGGTGGAAGATGGAACAGGGTGATCTGTAAGTTCTTTTTCAACTGAAGTAAACATCTATGTTTGGTTTTTAGATCTGATACATCACTCTGTATCCTCATCTCCCAGCAGTTTCTCATCCTCTTAATAGTTACATTCCATCCAGGGAACAGTCTTAAATTAGTACACATAGAAGAAAGACAAGTTATTAATAGTATAGCCAAAAGAAAAATAGATTTAAAAAACCTAGACAGGTGGGGAAGATTGGAGATGGAATATATTTTTCATCCTACTGCAGGGAGTGTGTGTGTGTGTGTGTGTGTGTGTGTGTATTTCCTCCCCAGAATGGCTCTTGTATTCCCTCTTTAATACTCCATATACACACAGTCCATCTCTGCAGACTCCAATGAAGGCTATTCTGTGCACACTCCTCCCTTTTCTTCTAATATTAAACCACCAATCGGAGAAGGCAATGGCACCCCACTCCAGTACTCCTGCCTGGAAAATCCCAGAGACGGGGGAGCCTGGTGAACTGCTGTTTATGGGGTCGCACAGGGTCGACACAACTGAAGCAATTTAGCAGTAACAGCACCGTAAAGCACCAATCCAGTAAGTTGAAGAATGGATGATTTTCATTGTCTATNCTCCATATACACACAGTCCATCTCTGCAGACTCCAATGAAGGCTATTCTGTGCACACTCCTCCCTTTTCTTCTAATATTAAACCACCAATCGGAGAAGGCAATGGCACCCCACTCCAGTACTCCTGCCTGGAAAATCCCAGAGACGGGGGAGCCTGGTGAACTGCTGTTTATGGGGTCGCACAGGGTCGACACAACTGAAGCAATTTAGCAGTAACAGCACCGTAAAGCACCAATCCAGTAAGTTGAAGAATGGATGATTTTCATTGTCTATCAGTGTACTTACTTATCTTAAAGGTAGGCCACAGAGTTTGACTTGCTGTTTTACCTTCTAAATCTAAGCAGTTAACAGAAAATCAAAGAATGACTGAGAGGTCAAACCATAAAAAACAACTAAAGTGCTAGGAGGCCTTCTGAAGCATTGCATCAGTACTGTCCAATAAAAATATGTGAAACACATATGTAACATTAAGTTTTCTAGCAGATACATTAAAAAGTGAAAGGGAATAGGTAAAATGAATTTTAATGATATGTTTTATTTAACCAAATGTATCCCTAAATAAAATTCAGTGTTATTGTTTCCACAGGTAGTCAATATAAAACTTAATGAAATATTTTATATTCTCACTAGTGTAAGTCTTCAAAACCTGGTATATATTTTACAGCGTATCTCAGTTCAAATTAGCCACACTTTGGGTGCTCAGTAGCTACATTTGGCCAGTGACTACTGTACTGGACAATAAATATGATAAAGCTGTATTGCAGCTTTAGAGGAAGAAGCAAAAACTGAAAAGAAATGGCTTTGCGAGAACAACAGTAAGCAGCAATCTCAGGTAGAAAAACTAAGTTGGGGGGATATCATCAGGTAAAATTCTCACTTTTTTAATTTAGAGGATAATTGCTTTACAATGTTGTATTGGTTTCTGCCATACAACAATGCCATCAGGTAAAATTCTGGTCTCATCATTATTCAAATGTATGACATTTTCCAGTGTAGGATGCTATTACAAATTTTGATTATTGTAATTTGGGCCAGATTTGGGATGTGGGAGCTGTGGGATGAAGTGTAGTGTGTGCCTGGTCATTTTTGATGCCTTAGGCTGCCTGACATTTTAACTGTTCTCTTCAGGCAATCTTCTAACCTTTATTTGATTTCTTAAGTTAACTTTCCATTGGGAAAAGGACCTCCTCTCCAGCTAATGCCTCAGAGCCAGATCAGACCTGGGTACAATTATTAAATTACTAAATGAGCAAAATTGACAATCAAGATATAGTTTTGGGGTGAGAGTCTTGTCTGAAAGAGCCAGCTTGCAGCGCTACCCACCAGCTCATTGTGAAATTGTCATTTTGTACTGGTTGTTCACGTGACATTCCTAGATAATTGAGAATAAAGTATCTAATTATGGCCTGTTAAAGTAAATAATTGAGCATATTAAACTTCATTTTTCCCCAAATAGGTTTTTATTATAATTATTCCCAAGTAATTCTGTAGGATGTTATATTTATTGAAACATAATCAGTGCTAATTATACAGCCATCTTTTGGTATCCATGGAGGATTGATTCTAGGATCCCCTTTGGATATTACATCCACAGATATTCAAGTACCTTATATAACATGGCATAGTATTTGCTTATAACCTATGCACATCCTCCCATATACTTTAAACTATCTCTGAAATGAAGTGTTAGTTGCTCAGTTGTGTCCCACTCTGAAACACCATGGAGTGTAGCCCGCAAGGCTTCTCTGTCCCTGGAATTCTCCAGGCAAGAATACGGGAGTGGGTTGCTATGCCCCCATCTCTAGACTACTTATAATACCTGCTGCTGCTGCTGCTAAGTCGCTTCAGTCGTGTCCGACTCTGTGCGACCCCATAGATGGCAGNTCCCATCTGGAGCATGGATGCTATTCCATGTGAACCAAGTTATTCAGCCTGTTTTTCTCCACTAATTTTCCTACTACACTATCCATTTCTAATCTCTCTCTATATCTGTAATTAAATATGTATTTTTCCAAGGATGCCGACTCCGTCTCCACCTTCGAACCCTGGATCCATCGGGGCTGGACCCCGGCAGTGGGGGTTACTTAAAGCTCCACGTATGATTATAGCTCACACACTGTCCACACACACGCATGGACATACACCAAAACTGCTAAAATGCAGACCAGGGCTGCATCAGTGCAAAACTGCGGATGTCAGTTTCCTACTTTTGATAACATAGTATCTTCACGAAAGACCGAGGAAGGCGGGGGAGGGTACCCTAAACCTCAATTTGCTATCGTTTTTGCCTCCCGGATGGAGCTAGTGCAGATGTAAGAGACTGTGGTTTCAGTCCCTGGGTCGGGAAGATCCCCTGGAGGAGGGCATGGGCAATTTCCTCCAGTGAGAATCCCACGGACAGAGGAGGCTGGCGGGCTATACATTTCATGGAGTCGCAACGAGTGGGACTCAACTAAAGCCCCTGAGCCCGCACGCACAAGCTCTTTTTGCCACGTCTTGTGAGTCTGATGTTATCTCAAAATAGAAATCGTCAACAGTAACAGCGTCTCACTGATGAACAGATACACCAAACGTGGGCTCTTCATCCAACGGAGTGGGGTCTGGTAATCAAAACGAATGCAACAACACAGCTGAACCCTGAAAACGTTCCACCGAGCGAAAAACCTAGCAGCCATCCACGAAGGACACACACACACACTGGGTGATTGCATTCACACGAAACATCCAGAATGAACAAATCCAGAGATGCTGACCGTCGACAGGTGGGGGCTGGGGGAGGCCTGAACAAGGAGTGAGTTCTCATGGGTCCATGGGGTTCTTTGGGGAGCAAGGAAACAGTTTAGAATCAGCTGTGGCGATGGTTGCGGAGCTCTGTGAATATTCCGAAAACCACCGCAGCGCACACTCTGAATGGGTGAATTGTCTGTAAATAACAACGTGATCAAGTTGTTAACACAATACGGCCATGTCGGGCAGACGAGTTGTTCTGTACATATCTTGCCCTGCTGCTGGGTCGCATCAGTCGTGTCCGACTGTGTGTGACCCCACAGACGGCAGCCCACCAGGCTCCCCCATCCCTGGGATGCTCCAGGCAAGAACACTGGAGTGGGTTGCCGTTTCCTTCTCCAATGCATGAAAGTGAAAAGTGTAAGTGAAGGTGCTCAGTCGTGTCCGATGAAAGTGAAAAGTGTAAGTGAAGTCGCTCAGTCGTGTCCGACCCTCAGCGACCCCATGGACTGCAGCCTTCCAGGCTCCTCCATCCATGGGATTTTCCAGGCAAGAGTACTGGATGGGGTGCCATGATTTACTGTTATTTCTACACCCCAGGGGACCAGGGGTGACTGGTTGAAAAGGTCACCTATGATACTGTTTCAAAGTACACACGCCCACCTGTTACTGATGGGTATGTGACCCCAGGTGTGTCTAGGAAACGGAGATAGCAGCTCTGATGCCAAGAGAATCAGACTCCTTCGGGCTCTGTGCAGGCAGGGTTAACATCAGGGTCCTTGCCTTTTCCTTAAGGAAGCCTGGCATGCTGCAGCCCATGGATCTGCAAAGGGTCGGATACGACTGAGCGACTAAACAACAAAAACCGCCATCACTCCCCTGCATTCCACCAGGCTGGCTTATCAACTTTTCCCTTAAAAAAAAAAAAAATCATCTCTCTTATTTCTTGTTCCTCGCCTTTGCCCATAGAGTCCGCCATCTAGAACGCAAGATCTTCACTATGCATTGAGATCCCAAGCGCCACCAAAGCCAGCCCAAGTCTCCCCTTCAAGATGAACATCCCGCCTTGCTCAGCGGCTGCAAGGCAGGTTAGTAGATCCTTCCAGGGAATTCCCACAGCAGGAGACGTCTGCACCGTCCACGGGACACCCATCCAGGCCACGGCTTTCTAGGACCTGTAACGCCTTCCCCCAAAACACGAGACACAACTCACTTAATCTCCGCACACTCCACAATGCTTCGAAGTTTAAGCGATTGAGAGAACGGTCAACCACAGAAACAGAAGACTTTCATAAAAGAGGGGATCTTGAAAAGGAAGTTCTTGATCTGGGTGAGACCCGGGCCTTGCTGCAAGCTGGATGAAATACAGCAGCCGAGATGATGGCTCCAGACCCCAGAGGTCCCCGTCCTAGGAACCCTGCCTGGGTTCTCTGTGCTCTCACGACAGTCCACGTGGGGCTCAGACGGAAGGAAAACGTCTCCCCAAGGGCCCCCAGCACAGGCCACGTGGCCTCACAAGGCTGTCCAATAAGGTGTTTATGCAAAATTCTGTCTGGACCACAAACTAGGCTGTGGAGGTCTGTCATTTCCAAACACATACAAGACAAGCATCAAAAAAAAAAAACAAACAAACAACCACCTCTGTTTCTCATAAATCAGTCATCCGAGGGAAAATAAATGCCTGAAACGTTCAGGAGAATGTGAGACCATGAAAGAAATAACCATCTCCATCTCTCTTTCCTAAAATTTCTGACTTTCCAAACGCGCTGTGAAACAGGAGTTTATTACGAAGTGCCAACACAGACAGATACACAGCATGTTTTGGTTACCAAATCAACGATTGCAAGACATCTTGAGAAATTACTGTTTCTGGTACACACAGCCAATAAGTAATAATAAACTTTTTAAGAAAACACGGACCAGTTGACAGGATACTTCATTATAGAATAAGAAAGAAATCCATTTTACAATTTTACTTACTCAGAGACAAATGTAGGCAAATCTCGTCTTCCTTCTGGGGTTTATTTTTAGGCCTGGTTTCTCTCTTCGGTTACCTGTCAACAAAAACACATCCAAAATCAGGCAAAAAAAGAAGTCAACGAAACCCACTTCAGTATTCTTGCTCGGGAAACCCCACGGACAGAGGAGCCTGGTGGTTTACAGCCCCTGGGGTCTCAAAAGAGTTGGACACGAGNGGAGTGGGTTGCCATTTCCTTCTCCAATGCATGAAAGTGAAAAGTGAAAGGGAAGTTGCTTAGTCGTGCCCAACTCTTAGCGACCCCATGGACTTCAGCCCACCAGGCTTCTCCGTCCATGGGATTTTCCAGGCAAGAGTACTGGGATGGGGTGCCATTACCTTCCCCCACTTATAATACCTATTACAATGTAAATACCATGTAAATAGTTGTAAATATAATGTAAATGCTATGTAAATAGTTGCTGGCCTTCAACAAATTCCAAGTTTTTTTCTTTTTGAAACTTTCTGGAATTTTCTTTTCTGAATATTTTCTGTCTGGTGGTGGTGGTGGTTTAGATCCTAAGTCGTGTCCGACTCTTATGACCCCATGGACTGTAGTCTGCCAGGCTCCTCTGTCCATGGGATTCTCCAGGCAAGCATATTGGAATGGGTTGTCATTTCTTTCTCCAGGAAATCTTCCTGACCCAAGAATTGAACCCAGGTCTCCTTCATTGCAGCAGATTCTTTACAACTGAGCTCCAAGGATGCAGAACTGGTGATTACAGAGCACCAGCTATATTTTTAATCTAAAATTTATTTTTAAATATATCTAAGAAAAACACTAAACTCTTGTTAGTAACAACTATACTAACATAGTTGTTAGTATAATTGCCTTTACAAAATGCTGTGACTACACATTTTTTCCTTGAGGAAATCCAAGGATTCTGAAAAGCATAGTCATGGAAGGTATATGGAAGTCTAAGTAATTATTGAGCTGATATATGTTGTCTATTTAATAATCATTGGTTTACATTAGGTATCTTATTATTTCAAGGCATAGTAATGATATTTTTCATTTAAGTTATTTATCTACTTTGGAGGTTGTTCTAATTTAATGTTTTAAATGTATGTGAGTCAAATTTTTATCATTTCCTGCAGCAACTAATTCATCTGTGGGTTCATATTTTGTTGTCTCTGTGTGGTAGGCTGAATAATGGTCCCCCCCGAAGATGTCCACATCTTCCCAAAACCAGTGAACGTTTTCCTTTATACAGCAAAATGGACTTTGCAGATGTGGTTAAAGCTATTGAAAAGCAGAAATTATTCTGGGTTATGTGAACCTGAACTAATTGTATGGGTCTTTAAAGAGGGAGGCAAGAGAGTCAGAGAAGGAGGTGTAATAGTGGACGCAGAGGTCAGAGTGATATGCGAAGGAGTGCAGGCAGCCTCTAGAAGCTGAAAAAGGCGAGGAAACTGATTCCCTCCTAGAGCCTCCAGAATAAATGCAGCCTTGCCAACCCATTTTAGATTTTCTACCTCCAAAACCATGAAATAATAAATTTGTGTTATTTTAGGCCATCCAATCTGTGGTCATTTGAAACAGTAGGAATAGAAAACCTATACAGTATGCTGATTTGAGGGCATATTATGTTACTGCCAGTACACGATTTGTGTGTGTTAGTCACTCAGTTGTGTCAGACTCTTTCGATCTCATGGAATGTAGCTCCCCAGGCTCCTCTGTCCGTGGGATTCTTCAGGCAAAGATACTGGAATGGGTCACCATTCCCTTCTCCAGAGAATCTTTCCAACCCAGGGACTGAACCCAGGTATCTCACACTGCAGGCAGATTCTTTACCATCTGACCCACCAGGGAAGCCCACATGATAATTTTAAAAGTGTTCATTGTACAATAAACACAAGAGTCCATAGTATGGTGTTTTCATATTAATAGCTGGACTATTATAATAATGAGGATTGTTGAATTAAAAATAACTACTTATTGGTAGCAGCAATTGTAAATTAAGCTATAAATCTTTATAATGAGCAATATATGTTATCAACAGTAAGAAAAACATACCGATCCCCTACTGAATGCTAAACATTACACTAGACGCTAGCAGTGAACAAGACAGAAATGGTCCCTTCCCTTGTGGAGGTTAGCAGAGGAGTTAGGCATGTACATTAGAGTCATGGCAGGTGTTACGTAAATCTACCATAGGGAGTGTACTTAACCTAGTCTGGATGCCCAGGAAGGATTCATCTATGAATGATGTTTAACTGGGACCTAAAAGATGACTTGGAATTGGTCAGGAGGGAAGATGAGGGAGAGAAAAAGAATATCTCAGAGAGCTGGAACACCAAATGTAAAAGACCAGCAGCGGTAAAGAATTCAAGGCATTTGAAAAACTAAAAAAGTGAAGAGTTTTCAATTCAAGGTAGTGAGACCTTGCCCATACCACTTCTCTCAAAAATAATGAGAGCAAAAAAAAAAAAAAACCCACAAATTTCATCTTTATTTAGAGTTGATAATCACCCTAAACTACAGCACATGAAAATGGAGAATGGGTGGAAGGTGGCAAAGAACTTAGAAGATCCAAGGAAGGTCAAATCTCAGTGGTGAAGAAGGAGAAACCACGGAGAAATAAGGCACGTCACCAGGAGGAACCCTGCAAAGACTCCAGAATTGGAAGCAGGTAAAACACAGAAGGAAGTTAGAGGAGTGGAGATGGAAGGACTGTAGCACTGGAAAGAGAGCTTTGTTTGAAAATATGTTTAAGAAAGTAATCAGATCCCCAGGTCCTCACTCCATCTGATATAATCAGACTACTACTTTTACCATCATGTGAAACAAGAAATGCCACCTCTGGAATAAATAAACCAAAGGAGTTCTAATATGGAGACACCAGGCATAGATTAGGGTGGGAGTGAAACAGAGAGGAGCGGAGTCTGAATTTGAAAAGAAGACACCAGATCTCTTCTTATTCTTATAAAGAACACCACAGCCACGTTCTTATCTCTAGCAGAAAATAAAGGATGCTTCTCAGGAAAAAATAACCATGCCAGAAAAAGACCCACAGATACTGACATTTAAGGGACCCATAGGAACAGCCTACAGTGAATCCCTTCAACTGACAAGACTCACACACACACTTGTGGCCCCTGATCAGCTTTGGGGCCTTTTCTCTTAAAATAAAAGTGGACAACAATCCCCCCAGGGGCCCCTGGCGGACTGTAGCCCACCAGGCTTCTCTGTCCATGGAATTCTCCAGGCAATAATACTGGAGTGGATTGCTATTCCTTCTCCAGAGGAACTTCCCAACCCAGGGATCGAACCCTAGTCTCCTGCATCACAGGCAGATTCTTTACCTTTTGAGCTACAGGGAAGGCTGTAAATACTGGATTTATGTTGATTCAACATAAAATAATTTAAAATCTCCAATACGTAAGAATCAGGGGAGAAAGAAATCGCAAGAAACAGAGACAAAGCGAGGAGCATAAAAATACTTCAAAAAAAAAATCATAGTATCATCAGAAAAGCATTACATCCACGAAACAAGAACAGGATGCTAGAAGAAGAAATAATCTAAGAGCAGCTGGAAATTACAACTACCTTAAATAATTAAAATTCAGTAAAAAAAATTATGTACTGAAAGAGACAAATCCTCAAAGTAGAATGGCCTTGGAAATTGTTACAAGTCTGAAAGAGTCATGAGAACATTCTGCAAGCTAACTGGCTGATCTCTTTTTAAAAAGTGGTATTATGGGAGATAAAATGATGGGCAGATGGGGAGCATTGCCCTAGATTAAAAGATGCTAAAGAAGGAAAACAACCAGATGCTGTGTGTGAACTTTGGATCCTGGTTTTAAAAAGGAAAAAAAAACCTGCTATAAAAAGTATTCTGATGCAGTCAAATGCATTCTTTGTGGAGGTCAAAGTAGTTAGAGAAGCAAGAGATGAGGAAGGGGTTTAGGTGTTCATTGGAAGGTAGTTTTGCTTATTAATTGCTAGTTAAGTGTGTGAAAAGCTGGGCTTCTTTGTTACGAGACTTATTTTGGCCTTTAATATGCCAAATTAAATTTGGGGTCTGAAAATGGAAATTATATACTACATTACACTAACTTATTTGACTCTAGGATAGAATCATCTTTAACATCTCCTGAGACATTCATGTTTAGTAGAACATTTTCGTGTGTGCAGGTTCCTTCAGAATAGAGACACTGTCACAATCATCATTTAGCGTACGGTGTTTAGGGGCTCAATGAATGGTTGTTGGATTGAAATGAATTATGAATTAGAGGCTTTTTAAGCATTTGTCAGAGCCTAACAATTACATAGGCTTTTATTTTGTACTGGAAAAAGCACGGAGGTTCCATGTGAGTGATTTATTTAGGAACTTTGGGAAGGTATCCTTGTAACTTGAACTTCTTGGGACTTTGCTGAGTACTGTCATAATTATTTCAAAGCCAGAGTAATAAAGTATTATCTGAATATGAAAAAAAAAGGGTTCTAGAGAATTCCCTGGTGGTCCAGTGGTTAGGACTCTGCAGTTCCACTGTAGCGGGCACAAGTTGGAACCCTGATCAGAGAACTAAGATCCTGCAAGCTGCATAGTGCAGCCAAACAACAACGGCAACCAAAAGAAAAAAGCCTGTGGAGGAGAGGTGACTGTATAAACTGTATAAATTTGAATTTGCTGTACTTAGAGAGTTATACCTTTTATATGATATAAAATTAAATGTATGTAATAATTGGTCTTGTTTCTTTACCCTGCATCCTACGTTTCTGCCCTGACTTCATGAGACAGAGGCAGAACTGACCGTGGGTTAGTTCCTAGGCCTGAAGAGACCTGGTGTGTTTCTGCTTGTCCTTTTGCACCTTTGCCATCCCTATGGAAGAGTTTTCCCTGGGGAACTGCTGCTCTTCAGACTAAGCATCAGAAAGAATGCAACAGAAAAGGCAGCAAAATGTCAACAGGCTAGAATTAGACTTTCTTTTTACCCTGCCTTTCTCCCAGAGGAAAAAAATTAAGAGCTTTATCATCCAAAGCTTCTGAAGAAGGATAAATTACTTTCATTCTCAGGGGGAGAAAAGTACTAAAGAAATGAAATAATGAACTCTTTGTGCAATAGAATAATTCATATCTGTTTCTCCCAAGAAATGACTGTATCAGAGTGACTTGCATGCAGTGGATGGGCAATGAATATTTGTAGAATGAAAAAAGGAACTCAAGTCAGTTTTCCTGGCTTCTGCTGCAATTCTTTGTTCTTAGTCTTTCCTTCCCTTCTGAGACTAGCTTCCTCCCTCTCCACTCCCACTTTCTGTGTGGCTCTCTGATTCCTCCTTCTCCTTCCCTACCTCTTTGTCATTCTCTCTTTTCCTTCTCCCCAACTCTTTTTCTCCATATATTTCTCTCCTCTTCTTTCTTCTTTTTCTTTTTAGTTTGATATTGCCTCCACCTTTCCTTCTTTCCAAATTTCTCCCTCTTAGCTAAACATACTAAACAGTTATCTGTTCGTTTTTCAGTGTAAAGTTTCTCAGAGAGCAAAGGGACCAGGACACATGCTTTGGTAAACAAATTTTGTCCTTTTTTCATTTACTGAATGTTTGGGGAAAGGAGAAAGTGTGATCTGAGCAAAGTAAAAGAACCTCAGGGTTTTATGTGGTGGCTCAGTGGGTGGCTGGAATCTATTCTGTGAACCTAAATGTCACTGGTTCAAATCCTAGCTGAAGAATGTATATTTGGGGACTTGCCTTTTTGTTTTATTTTCAAAACGCAGTTTATTTAAAACCCATATAAGGTTAAAAAAAAAATTCCCAGCATTCTCAGTATTGAGCTCGAGAATGAGACTTGTTTGTTGGTAAACAGGGGCAGTGGTCAGAGTCTGTAAACTGGTAAAAAGGATAATGAGAGATAAACATATCAACGGTTTACATACAGCCTCTGCTGAAGCCTGGGCTAACGTGTATCTACATTTTTTGACTCTCCAGTCTGAGTACCCACAGGACTTATGTTTAAGAGGATTGTTTGATTCTTGACTCTCAAGCTGAGCATTCTATTCTCTGTACTTTTAAAAATTCTGAGATGAAATTATCTTCCCATGTAGGATAGGAAAGGGAGGCAATTCTTGCCCTCAACAAAATCTCAGTGGGAAGTGTTAATTACTCCCCTGAACTTTATTGGAATTTAACATTAAGCATCAAGAAATTGTTCTAGTCTCCTTAGGTTTCCTCATTCCATTTTATCCCTTTAACACTCAAAATACACTCCTACCTACTTGTCCATTATCTTCTAAAAATGGACAGTATCTAAATAAAATTCCAAAATTGTAATTCAACATGGAATATCTTTCAAAAGTTTTCTAAAAAGCATTTATTTTTCTTTGTAAAGTAATTTAACCTTAATATTTTCCCAGGAAACCAAGTGGATACATTTACAAATGGCTCATTGTGAAGAAAATATTATTTCCGCTCTTGGGTAGGACTGGCCTCTAGTTCCAAAGATTTTCTTTAAAAATTTTTTTTATCATAAAATAAAACACAGAAACCAAAGACAAGACAAAGAAAATGTTCCCCTTAATCAGTAATTCTAAGGCAAACACTATTTCAAATCCTGAAAGATGATGCTGTGAAAGTGCTACACTCAATATGCCAGCAAATTTGGAAAACTCAGCAGTGGCCACAGGACTGGAAAAGGTCAGTCTTCATTCCAATCCCAAAGAAAGGCAATGCCAAAAAATCCTCAAACTACCGCACAATTGCACTCATCTCACATGCTAGTAAAGTAATGCTTAAAATTCTCCAAGCCAGGCTTTAGCAATACATGAACTGTGAACTTCCAGATGTTCAAGCTGGTTTTAGAAAAGGC
>SJYV01022864.1:38576-123529 GCA_006410875.1 Neotragus pygmaeus | reverse complement strand
GTCAAGGCTATGGTTTTTCCAGTGGCCACGTATGGATGCGAGAGTTGGACTGTGAAGAAAGCTGAGCACCGAAGAATCGATGCTTTTGAACTGTGGTGTTGGAGAAGACTCTTGAGAGTCTCTTGGATTGCAAGGAGATCCAACCAGTCCATCCTAAAGGAAATCAGTCCTGAATATTCATTGGAAGGACTGATGCTGAAGCTGAAACTGCAATACTTTGGCCACCTGATGCGAAGAGCTGACTCATTTGAAAAGACTCTGATGCTGGGAGGGGCAGGAGGAGAAGGGGACAACAGAGGATGAGATGGTTGGATGGCATCACCAATTCAATGGACATGGGTTTGGGTGAACTCCGGGAGTTGGTGATGGACAGGGAGGCTTGGCGTGCTGTGGTTCATGGGGTCGCAAAGAGTCAGACATGACTGAGCGACTGAATTGGAACTGGAAGGCAAACACCCTTGAGTCAAGAAACAGAACTTCAATACCTACCCTTAGGATTCCCTTCTATCTATCGCTTCCCAATCACAACCGTTTCACCAACGAACAAGTAACCATTACAGTAACCACTTTCACTTCCTTTTTAAAAATGATTGGACCACCCAAGTGTTCTCCCCTAGACAGTATAGCTTTCCCCCTACACACATACATGCACTTTTGAAAAAAATTGAACTTTTAAGTCTTTTTTTTTTTTAACTTTACAAGTTTTCTCTTGAAGAAAAGAGGCCTTTTGACCTGTAGTCCTCTGAGGTCAGGACTTCACAGATTGTGTGATTCATGGTGCAGTTCAACATGTCCCTCTGTTCTCTGTTTCCTATAAATTGGCAACTATATCTCAAGTCTAGACCCACTTTAGGTTCCATCCGTCTAGCAGCATTTTAGGTGGTGGGGTGGTCTTCCCTCGGGAGGCATATAATATCGAATTCTCTCTTTTTATAATTTTAGGACCTATTGATGCATAATGCCTATATCTATTAATTCACAGCGGACTGAAAAATTAGGATATTCTGTCATTTCTTTTTTACTTCATAGTGGAATATTCTGATGTAGATTCACTTCCCTTTATCTCCTATTTGGTTACCAAACTAACCAAACTTAACTTTTTAAAGTTCCCTTAGAGGAAAGACCCTGCGGTTATCATCTTTGTAATTCTCTTGGGGTTCTACACCTTTGGACTATGGCTATATGTTTATTGAATTTGCAGATGAAACATAGTCCTATAAATGAGACTAAATGGCATACTGAAGTTGTATGTAAAGCATATGTACATTAATAAAGATTTAGTAGAAAATTCTAGTCACCAGGAACTTAAAATTCTTGCCTCTCTGGTTGATTATGTATTTAAGGTCCAGTCTGTTTCCTGCTGGTCATAAGCCCTTGTGACTTTCATGAAGAGATTGTTACTGAAGGTGAACAGATGAAAGTGAAGTACAAAAGATTCTTCTGAATCTACTTTGGGTCAATATGCAGGGTTCCACCCCCCTCTAAAAAGTCAGAAATACCTATATTTGAGCCCAATTTTGGACTCCCAAACAAAAGTGATTATTCTTTAATAAAGTCTCATTTGATATGTCTGCAGATCTAGAGATTATACAACCTAAAGCATTTAAAGAAATTGTTTTTGCAAATGTAATTCTTATGAATGAATTAAAAAATCTTGGCATTTGGTTTGTTTTTATATTTACTATATACAATGTAGTATGTAGAAAAGATAATTAGTTTCTTATATGATTAATTGATAATAGCTATTACTTTAAAATATTTTCATTCTAAGATAGAGTCAACCTTAATTTATTTGGTTTTAACAGTTGAAGGCATTTAGGGTGCCGTCTAGAAGTGCTCCAGAGTTCACCTAGAAGCAGGTGGAGCTGCCACTCACTCAAGGAATGTCAAGCAAGAACTTTTGGGTCAGCTGGTCTGTTTTCAGCCCACCAGAACCACTTAGTAGTTAAATGACCTTAGATATTTTACTTGTTTATGTCTTGTTTTCCTTGTTTGTGAATTTGAGTAGTAAAATCTATCTCCCAGGTGTCAACCAAAAAATTATGCAGGAGGCTACAAATAAGAAAAGTTTACTTAGGTCTAAAGAACTGTAACTGGGAACACATAGATTTGGGTAACCCTGAAGGAATATTCCTGGTAAGAAAAAGAATCAGAGGCTTATAAATACAAAAAGCCATGGGACTGTTAAAAGTCGTCTGGCAAAAAATGGTGATTAACTCCAATGCAAGTCAGAAAATATTTGTCTTTAAGGAATCATGAGTTTTTTAGGGTGAGAGTCCAATAAGTAGATAGACTGTCAGCAGTTTCTGGCAAATGTTCTGGATTACTTCATCAGATCAAAAGGTCAGATTCCATCCAGCTTGAGCATCCATAAGTCACATTTCCTCAGTGGCCTCCTGGCTCCATTTTAGAGAGCTGTCTTAGCAATACCAGCTTCATTTTTATTTTTCTTTCACACAAGGCTTTCGAAAAGTTGTCATGAGAAATACTGTGGAAAGTGCTTTGTAATATTTACTGATAGTAGATGTTATATTTCAGAAAAGGCAAAGGCAACCCACTCCAGTATTCTTGCCTGGAAAATCTCATGGACGGAGGAGCCTGGTAGGCTGCAGTCCATGGGGTCGCAAAGAGTCGGACATGACTGAGCGACTTCACTTTCACTTTTCGCTTTCCTGCATTGGAGAAGGAAATGGCAACCCACCCCAGTGTTCTTGCCTGGAGAATCCCAGGGATGGTGGAGCCTGGTGGGCTGCCGTCTATGGGGTTGCACAGAGTTGGACACGACTGAAGTAACTTAGCAGCAGCAGCAGTAAATGTTATATTTAAGGAACTTAAATAATACAATCGAACTGTATTGCCTTTTGAACTGGCCATTGTGATAATCGAAAATTTCTGGTCTGCCAATTTGACATTAGAAAGGTTTCAACTCCAGATACAAACACATCTGAGAGATTCAGGTTGCAGAGATTCATTAAATTAGAAATAAATTAATAAACATCAGCTTTCTGTGATCATACAGTTTTCATATTCCATCTCCTTAAAGTCTACCCCCAAAGTATCAGATCTGATCTGATCTGCTATTCGTTATATGAAATTTGTTTTTGTTTTTTACTCGCTCAGTCATGTCCAACTCTTTGTGACCCCATGGACACTCATTAACAGTATATGAAATTAGAAGCAAAAATAGAATAATTTACTCTTAACTCCTAATTTAAAAGACACAATAGTTAGCCTAATTCTCCAACATTGGGGCCAGAGTTTTGTAATATATTACAAATTTGCTGAGAGAAACCTTTCCATAAAGGGAGAATTTGTTTCAGGAACTGCCTTACGTGAACATCAGAAAAGTTTTTTCTTTCTTTTCACTCAAAGGACATGAGAAGTGAAATATTTCCTGCCATATCAGTAAATAAGGGTGTCACAGTTATCAGCAACTGCAGGCCTCGGTGTAAGCCAATGAGCTTTGAGGACCCTCAGGAAGGAGAAGAATACCTGGTATCTAGCAGCCATCAGACAATGGCCACTTCCCACAATGAGCCCGGAGGAAAGGAAGCTCAAGACGTGTAGACCTTGGATACTAGCCCCCGATGCTGAGGTGCGTATGAAAGGAATGATTTCAGTGAGCCCAGACTCTTGGATCTTCTCATACAGAGAAAAGTGCTAAATTCCTTAGCTTGGAATATTTGGTTTTCTTTAATTAACAATAGTCATTTGATGTTCAGACTGTCTGCCCTTTGTTGCAAAACTGTATAACTTGACTTCTCTCCCTCACCTCCTCACTCAGCAGTAACCCTAACATCTCAGGGTTACTTGAGATGCTTGCTGTCTCCTGGGTTTGAAGTCCTAAAACTTCCCACCGAATAAAACATAACTCTCAACTTTTAGGTTGTGAATGTTTTTTTCAAGTCAACAGACATAACACTGTACTATATAGAAATGGAAATAAAGGCTTTAGTTTGAACAGTTCTCTATGTTACTCTGGTTGTAAAGCTTGGATCCTGTAACACTTTCAAATTGGTTTATATTTTTCTTTACTATTGAACATTGTGAGAGAGGCAATGCTTAGTTTACCAAATCTTTTTTTCTTGTTCCTTTTCCCCAGCACACAGGAAGTTGTACCTCCCAGCCTTCTTGGAGTCAGTCAGGTTTGGCCATGTGACTAGCTCAGGCCAATGAAAGGTCAGCAGAAATGAAAGGTCCATATCTGGAGGCGGCAAAGAAAAGCCTTTGCAGGATCCTCCAGTGTAGCTCTTCTGCCATCTCTGATGTGGAACCTCACATTGGGTTGGCAGAGCCAGAGATGGAAGCAGCTGGAAATGCTGAGTCACCACATGGAGGTGAGCTGCCCTATAGAGTCACCTCACCTACAGGTGACTAGTGCAGTACTATAACCTAGTCCATCCTGATTCAAACACAGTTGTTCAGTTGCTAAGTCGTGCCCAACTCTTTGCGACCCCATGCCAGGGGACTGCAGCATTCCAGGCTCCTCTGTCCTTCATTATCTCCCAGAATTCATGTCTACTGAGTTGGTGATGCTATCTCACCACCTCATTCTCTGCCACCCTCTTCTCCTTTTGCCTTCAATCACTCCCAGCACTAAGGTTTTTTCCAGAGTCGGCTCTTTGCATCAGGTGGCCAAAGTACTGGAGCATCAGCTTCAGCATCAGTCCTTCCAATGAATTTTCAGGGTTGATTTCCTTTAGGATTGACTGGTTTGATCTCCTTGCAGTCCAAGGGATTCTCAAGAGTCTTCTCCAATACTACAATTCAAAAGCATCAGTTCTTTGGTGCTCAGCCTTCTTTATGGTCCAACACTCTCATCTGTATATGACTACTGGAAAAACCATAG
Source organism: Neotragus pygmaeus (assembly GCA_006410875.1). Taxonomy (NCBI): domain Eukaryota; kingdom Metazoa; phylum Chordata; class Mammalia; order Artiodactyla; family Bovidae; genus Neotragus; species Neotragus pygmaeus. The sequence goes on along the minus strand of SJYV01022864.1, from coordinate 118,680 downwards.
CTTTGACTAGACGGACCTTTGTCGGAAAAGTATATTCTCTGCTTTTTAACATGCTGTCTAGGTTTGTCTCAGAGAAGGCAATGGCAACCCACTCCAGTACTCTTGCCTGGAAAATCCCATGGATGGAGGAGCCTGGTGGGCTGCAGTCCATAGGGTCGAGAAGAGTCGGAGGCAACTGAGCAACTTCACTTTCACTTTTCACTTTCATGCCTTGGAGAAGGAAATGGCAACCCACTCCAGTGTTCTTGCCTGGAGAAGCCCATGGACGGGGGAGCCTGGTGGGCTGCCGTCTGTGGCGTGGCATAGAGTCGGACACGACTGAAGTGACTTAGCAGCAGCAGGTTTGTCTAGCTTTCCTTCCAAGGAGCAAACATCTTTTAATTTCATGGCTGCACTCACCCTCCACAGTGATTTTGGAGCCCAGGAAAATAAAATCTATCACTGCTTCTACGTTTCCGCTTNGTCAAGGCTATGGTTTTTCCAGTGGCCACGTATGGATGCGAGAGTTGGACTGTGAAGAAAGCTGAGCACCGAAGAATCGATGCTTTTGAACTGTGGTGTTGGAGAAGACTCTTGAGAGTCTCTTGGATTGCAAGGAGATCCAACCAGTCCATCCTAAAGGAAATCAGTCCTGAATATTCATTGGAAGGACTGATGCTGAAGCTGAAACTGCAATACTTTGGCCACCTGATGCGAAGAGCTGACTCATTTGAAAAGACTCTGATGCTGGGAGGGGCAGGAGGAGAAGGGGACAACAGAGGATGAGATGGTTGGATGGCATCACCAATTCAATGGACATGGGTTTGGGTGAACTCCGGGAGTTGGTGATGGACAGGGAGGCTTGGCGTGCTGTGGTTCATGGGGTCGCAAAGAGTCAGACATGACTGAGCGACTGAATTGGAACTGGAAGGCAAACACCCTTGAGTCAAGAAACAGAACTTCAATACCTACCCTTAGGATTCCCTTCTATCTATCGCTTCCCAATCACAACCGTTTCACCAACGAACAAGTAACCATTACAGTAACCACTTTCACTTCCTTTTTAAAAATGATTGGACCACCCAAGTGTTCTCCCCTAGACAGTATAGCTTTCCCCCTACACACATACATGCACTTTTGAAAAAAATTGAACTTTTAAGTCTTTTTTTTTTTTAACTTTACAAGTTTTCTCTTGAAGAAAAGAGGCCTTTTGACCTGTAGTCCTCTGAGGTCAGGACTTCACAGATTGTGTGATTCATGGTGCAGTTCAACATGTCCCTCTGTTCTCTGTTTCCTATAAATTGGCAACTATATCTCAAGTCTAGACCCACTTTAGGTTCCATCCGTCTAGCAGCATTTTAGGTGGTGGGGTGGTCTTCCCTCGGGAGGCATATAATATCGAATTCTCTCTTTTTATAATTTTAGGACCTATTGATGCATAATGCCTATATCTATTAATTCACAGCGGACTGAAAAATTAGGATATTCTGTCATTTCTTTTTTACTTCATAGTGGAATATTCTGATGTAGATTCACTTCCCTTTATCTCCTATTTGGTTACCAAACTAACCAAACTTAACTTTTTAAAGTTCCCTTAGAGGAAAGACCCTGCGGTTATCATCTTTGTAATTCTCTTGGGGTTCTACACCTTTGGACTATGGCTATATGTTTATTGAATTTGCAGATGAAACATAGTCCTATAAATGAGACTAAATGGCATACTGAAGTTGTATGTAAAGCATATGTACATTAATAAAGATTTAGTAGAAAATTCTAGTCACCAGGAACTTAAAATTCTTGCCTCTCTGGTTGATTATGTATTTAAGGTCCAGTCTGTTTCCTGCTGGTCATAAGCCCTTGTGACTTTCATGAAGAGATTGTTACTGAAGGTGAACAGATGAAAGTGAAGTACAAAAGATTCTTCTGAATCTACTTTGGGTCAATATGCAGGGTTCCACCCCCCTCTAAAAAGTCAGAAATACCTATATTTGAGCCCAATTTTGGACTCCCAAACAAAAGTGATTATTCTTTAATAAAGTCTCATTTGATATGTCTGCAGATCTAGAGATTATACAACCTAAAGCATTTAAAGAAATTGTTTTTGCAAATGTAATTCTTATGAATGAATTAAAAAATCTTGGCATTTGGTTTGTTTTTATATTTACTATATACAATGTAGTATGTAGAAAAGATAATTAGTTTCTTATATGATTAATTGATAATAGCTATTACTTTAAAATATTTTCATTCTAAGATAGAGTCAACCTTAATTTATTTGGTTTTAACAGTTGAAGGCATTTAGGGTGCCGTCTAGAAGTGCTCCAGAGTTCACCTAGAAGCAGGTGGAGCTGCCACTCACTCAAGGAATGTCAAGCAAGAACTTTTGGGTCAGCTGGTCTGTTTTCAGCCCACCAGAACCACTTAGTAGTTAAATGACCTTAGATATTTTACTTGTTTATGTCTTGTTTTCCTTGTTTGTGAATTTGAGTAGTAAAATCTATCTCCCAGGTGTCAACCAAAAAATTATGCAGGAGGCTACAAATAAGAAAAGTTTACTTAGGTCTAAAGAACTGTAACTGGGAACACATAGATTTGGGTAACCCTGAAGGAATATTCCTGGTAAGAAAAAGAATCAGAGGCTTATAAATACAAAAAGCCATGGGACTGTTAAAAGTCGTCTGGCAAAAAATGGTGATTAACTCCAATGCAAGTCAGAAAATATTTGTCTTTAAGGAATCATGAGTTTTTTAGGGTGAGAGTCCAATAAGTAGATAGACTGTCAGCAGTTTCTGGCAAATGTTCTGGATTACTTCATCAGATCAAAAGGTCAGATTCCATCCAGCTTGAGCATCCATAAGTCACATTTCCTCAGTGGCCTCCTGGCTCCATTTTAGAGAGCTGTCTTAGCAATACCAGCTTCATTTTTATTTTTCTTTCACACAAGGCTTTCGAAAAGTTGTCATGAGAAATACTGTGGAAAGTGCTTTGTAATATTTACTGATAGTAGATGTTATATTTCAGAAAAGGCAAAGGCAACCCACTCCAGTATTCTTGCCTGGAAAATCTCATGGACGGAGGAGCCTGGTAGGCTGCAGTCCATGGGGTCGCAAAGAGTCGGACATGACTGAGCGACTTCACTTTCACTTTTCGCTTTCCTGCATTGGAGAAGGAAATGGCAACCCACCCCAGTGTTCTTGCCTGGAGAATCCCAGGGATGGTGGAGCCTGGTGGGCTGCCGTCTATGGGGTTGCACAGAGTTGGACACGACTGAAGTAACTTAGCAGCAGCAGCAGTAAATGTTATATTTAAGGAACTTAAATAATACAATCGAACTGTATTGCCTTTTGAACTGGCCATTGTGATAATCGAAAATTTCTGGTCTGCCAATTTGACATTAGAAAGGTTTCAACTCCAGATACAAACACATCTGAGAGATTCAGGTTGCAGAGATTCATTAAATTAGAAATAAATTAATAAACATCAGCTTTCTGTGATCATACAGTTTTCATATTCCATCTCCTTAAAGTCTACCCCCAAAGTATCAGATCTGATCTGATCTGCTATTCGTTATATGAAATTTGTTTTTGTTTTTTACTCGCTCAGTCATGTCCAACTCTTTGTGACCCCATGGACACTCATTAACAGTATATGAAATTAGAAGCAAAAATAGAATAATTTACTCTTAACTCCTAATTTAAAAGACACAATAGTTAGCCTAATTCTCCAACATTGGGGCCAGAGTTTTGTAATATATTACAAATTTGCTGAGAGAAACCTTTCCATAAAGGGAGAATTTGTTTCAGGAACTGCCTTACGTGAACATCAGAAAAGTTTTTTCTTTCTTTTCACTCAAAGGACATGAGAAGTGAAATATTTCCTGCCATATCAGTAAATAAGGGTGTCACAGTTATCAGCAACTGCAGGCCTCGGTGTAAGCCAATGAGCTTTGAGGACCCTCAGGAAGGAGAAGAATACCTGGTATCTAGCAGCCATCAGACAATGGCCACTTCCCACAATGAGCCCGGAGGAAAGGAAGCTCAAGACGTGTAGACCTTGGATACTAGCCCCCGATGCTGAGGTGCGTATGAAAGGAATGATTTCAGTGAGCCCAGACTCTTGGATCTTCTCATACAGAGAAAAGTGCTAAATTCCTTAGCTTGGAATATTTGGTTTTCTTTAATTAACAATAGTCATTTGATGTTCAGACTGTCTGCCCTTTGTTGCAAAACTGTATAACTTGACTTCTCTCCCTCACCTCCTCACTCAGCAGTAACCCTAACATCTCAGGGTTACTTGAGATGCTTGCTGTCTCCTGGGTTTGAAGTCCTAAAACTTCCCACCGAATAAAACATAACTCTCAACTTTTAGGTTGTGAATGTTTTTTTCAAGTCAACAGACATAACACTGTACTATATAGAAATGGAAATAAAGGCTTTAGTTTGAACAGTTCTCTATGTTACTCTGGTTGTAAAGCTTGGATCCTGTAACACTTTCAAATTGGTTTATATTTTTCTTTACTATTGAACATTGTGAGAGAGGCAATGCTTAGTTTACCAAATCTTTTTTTCTTGTTCCTTTTCCCCAGCACACAGGAAGTTGTACCTCCCAGCCTTCTTGGAGTCAGTCAGGTTTGGCCATGTGACTAGCTCAGGCCAATGAAAGGTCAGCAGAAATGAAAGGTCCATATCTGGAGGCGGCAAAGAAAAGCCTTTGCAGGATCCTCCAGTGTAGCTCTTCTGCCATCTCTGATGTGGAACCTCACATTGGGTTGGCAGAGCCAGAGATGGAAGCAGCTGGAAATGCTGAGTCACCACATGGAGGTGAGCTGCCCTATAGAGTCACCTCACCTACAGGTGACTAGTGCAGTACTATAACCTAGTCCATCCTGATTCAAACACAGTTGTTCAGTTGCTAAGTCGTGCCCAACTCTTTGCGACCCCATGCCAGGGGACTGCAGCATTCCAGGCTCCTCTGTCCTTCATTATCTCCCAGAATTCATGTCTACTGAGTTGGTGATGCTATCTCACCACCTCATTCTCTGCCACCCTCTTCTCCTTTTGCCTTCAATCACTCCCAGCACTAAGGTTTTTTCCAGAGTCGGCTCTTTGCATCAGGTGGCCAAAGTACTGGAGCATCAGCTTCAGCATCAGTCCTTCCAATGAATTTTCAGGGTTGATTTCCTTTAGGATTGACTGGTTTGATCTCCTTGCAGTCCAAGGGATTCTCAAGAGTCTTCTCCAATACTACAATTCAAAAGCATCAGTTCTTTGGTGCTCAGCCTTCTTTATGGTCCAACACTCTCATCTGTATATGACTACTGGAAAAACCATAGCTTTGACTAGACGGACCTTTGTCGGAAAAGTATATTCTCTGCTTTTTAACATGCTGTCTAGGTTTGTCTCAGAGAAGGCAATGGCAACCCACTCCAGTACTCTTGCCTGGAAAATCCCATGGATGGAGGAGCCTGGTGGGCTGCAGTCCATAGGGTCGAGAAGAGTCGGAGGCAACTGAGCAACTTCACTTTCACTTTTCACTTTCATGCCTTGGAGAAGGAAATGGCAACCCACTCCAGTGTTCTTGCCTGGAGAAGCCCATGGACGGGGGAGCCTGGTGGGCTGCCGTCTGTGGCGTGGCATAGAGTCGGACACGACTGAAGTGACTTAGCAGCAGCAGGTTTGTCTAGCTTTCCTTCCAAGGAGCAAACATCTTTTAATTTCATGGCTGCACTCACCCTCCACAGTGATTTTGGAGCCCAGGAAAATAAAATCTATCACTGCTTCTACGTTTCCGCTTCTATTTGCCATGAAGTGATGGAACTGAATGCCATGACCTTACTTTTTTGAATGTCGAACACAATGCTGGATGCTTTACAGTCATTATAAGTGAAGTGAAAGAACAGAATTCGGTAATGATCCTCTCAACACCTCTAAGATAAAATTATAATGAACAAACTATAGCTTCGATTTTTTAAAGTTGTTGCCCTTAACGAGGCAGTTTTGCTATAACAAGTATCCAGCTATCACTGCAAGCTACTAGAATGGGATATTTTCTATTATTCCTTCCACTGCAACTCTAATCCTAACCAGCAGCCCTAAACTAGTTCTTAAGACTCTTAAGTAACAAAAAAGTGCACTCAAAATTTAAGAAATTGTGCTATTATTAACTTAACTGGTTTCTGACAATTTTAAAATAATATTTTGCATAATCAGTATAACTTTTATTAACTTTTAAAAGTGTAGAGCATGGGAACCCACCCACTACAGTATTCTTGCCTGCAGAATCCCATGGGCAGAGGAGCCTGGCGGGCTACAGTCCATGGCGTCGCAGGGTTCGACATGACTCAAACAACTTAGCACACAGCATGCGCTCAGTAGAAAGCACGACAGAAAGGACTGACGCTATTTCTGTCCTTTTATATGCTTTATAGGTCATGGAGTATACATAGATTTTTTGAGTGTTGAAGTATTTTACTCATAACACAGTTTTCCAATAATTTGCTTTAGGGTGAATAAAAATTTGTAATTCAGCTTTGCTTGCCATAGTATGTAGTTTCATTAAACTCAAGATTTGAGAAGAACGTGGAACTTTTCCCACCTCCTTTCAGTCAGAATGCATATTCAGTATAGGGATTTCCAAGCAAAACGTGTTTTAAAGAACTCCATCATTCTTATAAACTTCTCCTTCCAGATGTTATGTAAAGATCCGGGCTTCACAATTTTCTAAAAATGTTGGCTGTCCTGGGTTCGATCCCCGGGTTGGGAAAGTCCCCTGGGGAAGGGACCGGCTGCCCACTCCAGTATTCAGGTCCGGAGAATCCCAGGGACAGTATCGCAGAGTCGGACACGACTGCGCGACTTTCACACTCACTCACGCATTGGCTGTCCCGGGGCTGCGCGCGCTTATTTCTCAATTCAGGTAACTACTAACTTTCCGTTTCAGACTTTCAGTAATTGAAACGGCATCTGGTGGCTGTGTAAGTTGGTGGAGCGCCCTCCCTGGCGCCGTGGGGCGTGTCGGGAAGGAAAGAGGACACCCGATGGCCTGCGGCCCAGGGGGCGGGCCGGAGCCCGGCCTTCCCGGCGTGCCCCGCGCGGCGAGGGGGACTCTTAACGTGAAGCGCCGGGTGACTCAGCCGCGTGGCCGCGCGGCCGGGGGGTTCGGGGCGCGCGCCGCTGCGGCACAGCCGGTCCCCGCGGCGGCTGCTGGCGGCGCCGTGAGTGCGCGCGCCTCCCGGGCGGATTCGGGCCCCCGGCTGCGGAGCGCGGCGGGAGCGTCAGGTAAGTGGTCTGACGCGAAGAGCCGGCGGGGTGAGTGCGGCGGCGGGCCTGGCCCGGGGAAGTGCCTTTGTGTCGGGGGTAAGGGGACCCGCTCCTCAGGTCGGCGCTCGGGCGGCAGCCCTCCGGGTCGTACCCCTATCGAAAGGCCGCGGCGCTGCAATCATCTCGAGGAAAAACGTTGGCAAACGGGTTCCGGGCACCGGTTTTCTGGTAATCCGGGGAAGAAGGGGGGGATCGCTTTGCGTGGACATAGGTCTACACAGTCGGGGGACAGCTGAAGTATAACTTGACTCTCCTGCAGGCCTTTGGTGTTTTTATCCCAAAGGAGGAGAAATAATAAGAGCCCGGGAGTGTTTATTGATAAAACACTTGCCTACGTGTTTTTGTTTTTTTCTGGAAATTCATTGAATTCACTAAAAATTAGGTAGTTGGGTCGGGCTTCTCGCTCTTTGCACCCCTTCTTCAAAGTCTTCCTTCTCTGCCACCCACAAATTACCAGCTTTCATCGGTGCTGAAGAGCTGGGGGAGACTGAACTGGTAATTTTCTTTTCAATAAAACCTTACTTTTTATAGCGTTGACTGTCTTCAGTTCTGCACTATTCAAAAAATCTCTTTTCTTTTGGAGTTTGTGATTCTTTCTGAAAATTCTGGGATTGATCCGATTTATTTTTAAATGAGAAACCAGTGAATAAACTAACAAGATAAACAGGCGGCAAGGAATTGTTAAACCCGGTCATGAAAATGCATTTTTCAGGCTCTTTAATTGTCCCCCTGTTAGCTGTTAAACAACTAGCAGCAGCTGTTACCTGAGAAATTAAGAGTTTTTAATGGTCCCCAAACAGTGCTGTTAACACAGCTGAATTTGATTAATCCAGTCAAAAGAACTTCATCCTCAACTTACTCTCACCCTCCCTGCAACGTCTGGGAATTTGTGCCTTGAAAATGTAAATACCCCCCCCCAAAAGTGTAAATACCCGTCTCCCAATTTTTTGTATATATTAAAATTGTTTATATAATTTTAAAGATTACTTTCCACTTGCAATTATTACAAAATGTTGGCGATATTCCCTGTGTTGTACAATACATCCTTGAACCTGCCTTACACCTGGTAGTTTGTACTTCCCACTCCCCACCTCTTTGTTACCCCACTGCCACCCTGTGATCACCAGTTTTTTCGCTATATCTGTGAGTTGGCTTCTTTTTTGTTATATATATATATTTTTTTTACATTCCACATATCAGTGATACCATACAGTATTTATCTTTCTCTGTCAGACTCATCCGAGTCCATCCATGTTGTTGCAAATGGCAAAATTTTGTTTTTCATTTTTAGTTGAGTATTAGTCCATGGCATATATTTACTACCTCTTTATCCATACATCTGTTGATTGACATTCAGGTTCCTTCCATATCTTAGCAATTGTAAATAATGCTCCTGTGAACATTAGGGTACATGTATCTTTTCCGATTCATGATTTTTTTTCAGGAGTGAAATTGCTGGGTCACAGAGTAGATCTGATTTTAGTTTTTGAGAAACTTCCATACGGTTTTCCATACTGAGTGCACCAGTTTACATTCTGACCAATAGTGTAAGATGATTCTCTTTTTTCCCCATCCTTGCCAACATTTGTTTATGTTCTTTTTGATGCCAGCCGTTCTGAGAGGTATGCGGTAATAACTCTTGTGGTTTTTATTTGTACTACTCTCAGAAATTTGATTCTGGAAATAAGTGATGGGTCCTGAGTCTGCATGTTAAGCACCCCCTTTCTTGGTCTGTTATTGGTGATCCAGGGACCACTCTTGGAGAAACAGCAAAATAGACTGGCCTGAGAATTTTTAGAACTGGCCAACTTTCTTATCCTTTTGATTTTTATTCTCCTTTGCCCCCTAACCAATCATAAGCCAAGAAGGTCTGAGTCTTTAGAAAGAAACTAAAGAGTGCTTTCTTGGACTCTGCCATCAGGGTGAGTGAATGAAAGTCACTCAGTCGTGTCTGACTCTTCTCGACCCCATGGACTATATAGTCCATGGAATTCTCCAGGCCAGAATACTGGAGCGGGTATCTGTTCCCTTCTCCAGGGGATCTTTCCAACCCAGGGATCAAACCCAGGTCTCCCGAAAGGCAGATTTTTTTTTACTGTCTGAGCTACCAGGACATTGGGATAGGAAATACATATTCTAATGCCTTAGAGATGTGTACTATGTACTAAGTTGCTTCAGTCATGTCCAACTCTTTGTGACCTGATGGGCTGTAACCTGCCAGGCTCCTCTTGTTCATGGGATTCTCCAGGCAAGAATATTGGAATGGGTTGCCATGCCCTCCAGGGGATCTTCCTAACCCAGGGATCGAACCTGCCTGTCTGATGTCTCTTGCATTGGCAGGTAGGTTCTTTATCACTAGCCCCACATTGGAAGCCTGCCTTGGAGATAGTCTGTGCCTACTGATCTGTCCTTTTATCTTTCGGGGGCCTGCTTCCAGTATCATCAGCTCATTAGAAATGCCATTAGGCGATATCTCCCCCCTCCCAACTAATTTCAGTCTTCTTCCCTTTAGAACCAGGACAGCTAATGCTGTGTAATTCTCATGGCCTTGAACTCAGACTTCCTGTTATGTAGCAGTACCAGTAGCATTTACGAGGGCTTTCAGTTCATCTCAACATTAATTCAGTCATCAGATACCCCAGTAATGCCTGTTTTGTAGTAGGCCATTTTAGCAACAACATTACAAAGATGTCACAGAATTGCATTGCTCCCTTGAGGCAAATATGAAGGCTGGATAATCTCTGCTGCCAAAAGCTTTTTCTGTTTCTTAGTCTTTCAAATACTAATAGGTGTGTAGGGATGAGGTTAGAGTTAGGCTATGTGTTTTCTGACTTTTTTTTTGTCTTTGGTTTCTTCTTAGTGTCTCACTTTTCTTACTAACCTGTTTCTGTTGATTCACAAAATACTGTTGTCTTTCCTTCTGTAAGCCTGGGCTCCCTGATTATTGCGTCTTCCTCTGCCCTTGCATCTGTACAGGCCTACTTCCCTTTGGCTAACTGGAGTAAAAAGTGTAGGGAGATTGTTGGAATGCTGCATGGTTTCTAGTTGGAAGGCCCAGAGTCATGGAACTGTGGGGCTTAGAGATATAAGGGAGCCTGTTACAAACTTATACGGTGCAGTCCTCTTGCCTTTTAAGATGAGGAATCTAAGAGATGAGATGGCAGAGTGAGGACTCCTGGCTCCTAGCCCAGTGTTTTTCCCACTAAATCACTTCAAGAAAAATGCTTAAAAAATGAAAACAGTTTAGAGAAATTCAGTTATAAGTAGATGAAGAAAACTGAGACTTTCACATGAGTACAAAAGCAATATTTGGAAAAATGGAGATGGAAGGAGAGTATGTTCTAACCACATAAACCAGAAAGAGTAGGAATACTAAAATAAGAAATTCTGAAGCTTGAAATAATGAGCAAATAGTTCCTTGCAATCCCAAGAAACGTTCTGAAGTTGGTATTTTTTTTTATTCAGTAAAGATTAAGTACACTGAATTTTTATTAAATGTTAGATGTTTGAGCAAAGTCCAGAATTTTTTGAACTCGCCGTGTAACTATACTGTTGTCTTTACCCAAATTATTAGGTATCTCTGTTGGAGACAGAAAGTAAGACTGATCTAACTGCTAATCTGATTCCATATACCTCTTATGAGAAATGAGATTATTGGAATAGTATATGTATTTCTGGAATAGTAGGAAGGAAAGAAATACAGATGAAAGAAGAGAACCCCATGCTATTTTTTCTTAGAGTCCCCACAGTAGACGTTTTTGGATTGTTCTTGTATATTCATGAAAGTAGAATGAGAAATAGTAAGGATTTGGAACTTTCCTGGTGGTCCAGTGGTTAAGACTCTTCACTTCCCCAGCAGGGAGTGAGGGTTTCATCCTTGGTGGGGAAACTTAAGATTCAGCTTGCACCAGGGTGTGGCCAAAAAAAGAAATAATAAGGACTTATTAATTAGTAGACATTGTTATGTACCAGATTGATTGGTAGACATTGTTTTGTACCAGACACTTCGCTCAGCGTATCTACATTTCTTATTTAATTTCCTCCATTTTATAGCCAACGAATCTAAGACATAAAGAGCTTACGTTTGCCCAAAGTCATACACCTTGTGAGTGGCTGAGCCAGCGTTCAAGCTTAGACCGACTCCATCAATTAATATTTATGCTCAGTAGTGCCCTCCTTATTCTTCACTGGGCAGTGGTTAAGAATGTGGGTTTTGGAGCCAGTTTTTCCTGGGTTTAAGTCCTAGCTCTTTCATTTACTAGCTTGGATATTCATCAGTTTCTTTCTCTGAAATAGAGGTGGTAATAGTAGCTACCTCAGAGGGGTATTAGGATTGAGTTAATTCATGTAAAATGCTTTGATGTACACCTGTCGGGAGTTCTCAGGAGATGCTGACTGTTAATTGGTTTTTTAAAAATAATTTAAGATACTGTTGATATTTTCTTTAGATTTATATTGTCCTTTCGAGTGTTGAAATGTTAAGGCTTTTATAGTGTAGATATAAATTAAACTTATCTCTTTTCTTACTGTAACATGGGGGAGGCAGGGCTTACTAAAATTTTGGAAAGCACTGGGGTGTAGTAGAAAGATCTGTGACATGATTTGGTTAAGATTACTAGAGAAAGTTCACCTTTCTTAGAATAAAACAACTAATGATCTATACTTCTATAGGAAGGCCACAGTATATACCTTAAAACCATGTAAGATTCCTTCAGTGTATTTGCCTTAAATCTCTTTTGGTGGGAAAGGATAAAATTTTAATTTTTGCAGTTATATCTGTGTATTAGTTTGCTGGGACTGCCATAACTGTGTGGTGTAAACAATAGAATTTCCAGAGGCTGGAATCTCAAGTTCAAGGTGTTGGTGGGGTTGGTTTCTTCTTAGTACTTGCTCCTTTGCGTGTAGGTGGCTGCTTTCTCCCTGTCGTCACATGGTCCATCTTCCCTCTGCGCCTCTCTTGTCCTCATCTCTGCTTAAAAGGACACCAGTTGTATTGGATTAGGGCCCACTAATGACTTCATTTAATCTTGAAAAGTGAGTGTTAAGTCACTCAGTCATGTCCACTCTTTTAAAGAGCCACCACCTCTTTAAAGGCCACATTCTGAGGATTTAGGGTAACAGACTTCAACATAAGAATTTTGAAGAAAACACGATTTAATTTAGCTTATAGTCTGTTTAGGGGATTAAATGCTGGGTAATTTAAATGCCAGGTAATCTGTCCTTGGTGGCTCAGTTAGTAAAGAATCTGCCTGCAGTGCAGGAGACCTGGGTTTGATCCCTGGGTGGGGGAGATCCCCTGGAGAAGGGAATGGCAATGCACTCCAATATTCTTGCCTGGAGAATTCCAGAGGAGCCTAGTGGGCTACAGTCCATGGGGTCACAAAGAGGTGGACCCGACTGAGCAACTAGCACAGTCTGAACGTTCTGTGTGCTTGTCACTGAGCACCCTCCGCCTTGGGACTTGAGGGTCATGCTTTATCCTGGGTCTACCCACATGCCCTGCCTGTTCCGTAGAGCTTGCTGTTGAGTCCCCTAAGAAGCGCATCACACCTCCACGTTAAGTCCTTGTGTTGGACTTAAAGCTATCAAGATTATTCTGTCATCCTACTGAGTAATCTGCTTGAGAAACTATTTCATGTATTTAACCTAAATTCCTAATTTGTCTGGTATTCCTAATATTTCTTCTTAAATCTAGATGGAAAAAATGTCAAGATCTCTTAAGTAGTGATATGTCATTTTCTCCTTAAACTTAAAAAAATTTAAAGTATTCTAAGATTTTTTTTAAAACTTCCACCATTTTCTCGAAGAGTTCTCTGTTTTTAGAGGTACATTTTCCTTTTTTTTTTTCTCTTATTTTAAAAGTAGTTAACACATTCATTTTAGAGACTTCGGCATATCAATAAAACAGTTTTTTTTTTTAATCACATATGATAAGCCTGTAGTTAAGGTAGAATATTAATATCTTTAATCTTTTTCTATGACTAGGTTGTTTCAACTTGCCTTTTAAAAATCTAGTTTATCAGTACTATTTCATGCTATTTTAGTTATTATAAAACATTTTTTAGTCTTTTCATGTGATGAATTATATTAATTTTTAGAGTGTTAAGCCAGCCTTTGTATTATCCTTTTTTATATATCTGGGTTTGATTAAAAAAATAATAATAATTGGTATAGGATTTTTGTGTTTATGAGAAAAAGTGGTCCATAATGCTTTTTGGTAATGTCCTAGTGAAGTTTTGAGTCAGTGTTATATGCTGGCCTCAGAAAATGAATTGGGATGTATGCCCTGTTTTCCTGTTCTCTGGAAGAGTTTATATTGATAAGATTCATATAATTTCTTCCTTTAAAGATGTGGAAGAATTTACTAGTCAAGCCACTTGGTCCTGGAATTTTCTCTAAAGGATGGTTTTAATTGTGGATTATGTATGGTTCTATGTACTATTTATATACCATCAAAATAATCTGTATCATCTATTTGTATATAAATACAGGCACATATATATTAAGCTATTTGTTGAAGGGTGTTAGCGTATACCATGTGGAGATTGGACTGGGACATTAGGAAGGGCAGGCTGGGACTCTGGGCAGGAGTGGAAGCAGCTTCCAGTCAAGTTTTTCTTTATCAGAGAACTTCAGTTCTGCTCTTAAAGCCTTAGAATTGGTTGGATCAGGTTCACCCACATTATCTAGGATAATCTTCCTTATTTAACCTAAAATGGTTAAATACTTTAATCACATCTACCAAAAAACTTTGCAGTAACACCTAGACTAGCATTTGATTGAATAACTAGGACTGTGGCCTGTGGGTTGACGTATAAAACTGCCCATCACAGCTCCTCCACAGTCTTGGCTCTCTTGCTAGTTGTCTAATGCCTTCAAACAGATGTGGGGTTTTTTGTTTTTTTCTTTTTTGGTTTCACCATCCCATTCTGATGGATGCATTATTCTAGGGGATAGGACTTACCAGTGCATGGAAGTCATGGTGGGAGCAGGGAGGAAGGCAGTCTTCAACTTGGCACAAAGGGAAAAAAAAAAATTTTTCCCCCCAAGCATTAGTGGCCAACAATAGGGTGAGCTAATAATAAGCAAGAGATTCTTTATTTTGGAATATTTTTTAGTTAGACCAGACTGAACTAATAGTGTTTTTGTAGTCCTAGAGGGAAGGTGATTTGGACCCCAGATCTTTTTGAGATTTATGATTGTGGGGGTAAAATTGGGAGCCCATCATCAGGTGAGCAGCATTAAAAAAAAAAAAAAAACTATCATTTTCTGTCACCATTATTTTATAAAAGAAAGGACATTTAATATAAAAAACGAAGTAAAAGTTTAGGTACCAAGAAAGCATTAAACTAACATCTGCCACAATTCTTTAGTTCACATTTTAATATTTTTTAAATCAGGCCATGTCTTAAAATCATGTATTAATATGATAGTACTTTCTTGAAACAGTGTAATTCGATTGATGTCTTAGTCCATGTCAGTTGTCTCAGAATTGGGATAATAATTGTGTTTGTATGTTTGTGTGCATGCGTTAAATTATCTCCATTGCCCTCATTTTTGCTGTGTCAGTGAAAACTTTCGACACTGATTAAGATTGACACTGGTTAATACTGGTCCTTGAATCATCTTCTGACACAGTGACTGTGGATTGTCTCCAGAATTTTCAACATTTGTTCTATTGCTTCAATACTGCTTTATAGATCTGTCCCCTAAGACCTTCAGATCTTGCCGTACAAGAACTTAGCCTTTCTTGTCAAATGGCCTGCTATATTGAATAATACATTTAAAATTTTAAAAATTGTACTCCCTTGTACTGTTTAAGACATCATTGCTAATAGTATAGATCTTGGAAATTTCCTGGAAGTTTGCCAGTGAGTAATCTTAACTTCAGTGTCTCTTCTGTTATATACCTTGGGTTATTCATAGCTTAAAGTTGTCATTAGAATGAGCATAACTAGTTGAATCCATCAAAAGATAGAAGCACCCTGTGTGGAAATTACAGAATTTGATCTACTCTGTTTTTAGGTAATAAAGTTGAGAGTTATAACAGAATTAAGTAAGGTCTTAAATTGAACTCCCAACTCAAGATTGTAAAATCAACCACTATCTGGAGTTAATTGATTTAGAGGTTGTTTCAAAGCAACTATTTAAACAGAAAAGGTGCCAGGAGTGTTCATTACTGGCACAGAAAGGTCATATGTCTTGGCTCCAGATCTTTGGCTTGAGATCATATCTCCAAACTTGGGAAACTTAACATAGAATTCATGAAGGTAAATCAGAAGTAAATCTCCGATAGGCAGAGATAACACAGCTTAAGGGTAACATGTGTTTGACTATGAAGCCAGAAGCCTATGTTTGAAGCCTGGCTATACTATTTATTAATAAGCTGTGCGACTGTGAGAACTTCTCTTAACTTCTTTATTCCTCAGTTTCCTCATCTATAAATGAGGGAAATAATAGCAGCTACTTCATAAAGGTTTTTTGTTGTTTTTCTTAGTATTAAGTTAAATAACATTTATAAAGTACTTAGAATAACATGTAGCAAATGATATATGTTAAAATCAACAAAGGTTAGTCCATCTAGACTTAAGATGGACTGTTTGTGGTAATTTGGCATATTGAATCTCAACTGATTGATTAGTGATTCTAATGTAGAATGTGTTTCTGAGTAATTGGGTTTAGATTTGGTTATTTAAGGATGTAAGAAAACTTTGCATCTTGAAAGGGGTTGCAGTATTTAAAAACTTCTTCAGATAAATTAATGAATCTAAGGATTTACTGAAGGTTTTTTGCGTACTTTAAGATTGGCTTGATAGGCAGTTGAAGTACTAAAACAAAGAACATGTTAAAAGATTATAAGTATCATTAAAAATGAATTGAAATATCAAACTTAGGATACTGGGGATTCAACTATATTTGTCTCTTTTTTGTCTTATTTTATATTTTAAACTGAGTAGTGAGTAAAAAAGTTATTCTCTAAATCCTTTTGTTTAATAGTTCTTTTAATTAGGTGATTTGATAAAGTTGTAAAGGAAATTGTTTAAAGGCCTTTAGACAGTTAAAACGGAGAAGGCAATTGGCCCCCACTCCAGTACTCTTGCCTGGAAAAATCCCATGGATGGAGGAGCCTGGTAGGCTACAGTTCATGGGGTCGTGAAGAGTCGGACACGACTGAGCGACTTCACTTTCACTTTGCTGCACTGGAGAAGGGAATGGCAACCCACTCCAGTGTTCTTGCCTGGAGAATCCCAGGGACGGGGGAGCCTAGTGGCCTGCCGTCTATGGGGTCGCACAGAGTCGGACATGACTGAAGCGACTTAGCAGCAGCAGCAGACAGTTATTAATTGAATGTAAGGTCTTTGAGTCTTAATTTAAATTCAAGTAACTGTAATATAGTCTCTTCTGGCACAAAAGCTGTTTTTGGACCTAAGTTTATTTCCCGAAAGGTTATCAGAGCAGTAAGTTAGGAATGTCAAGTAGAGAAGACAGGGAAATGTATCTAGGCAGTTATAATCTCGTCTCTACCATCCTTGTGCTTTCATCTGCCAGTCTGCCAGCCTGGCTTCTGCTAGCAGCTCATACACGAAAATGAAGGAGGGCATGTGGAGGCGCTGCCTTTCTCTCCTGCATCTCCTAGGTGCTGCCCTTCTTGCTGTCAACCCACTGAGATCCTGTCACGCCTAGACAGTTCCAGTAACCTCTTACTCTACTTGTCCATCTGTGGTTATATTTATTTTAAAGCAACATGTTGAATATGAAACTTCTCTGTGTAAAAACTTCACCTACAAGACAAAGTCCTTCACTCTACTCTACTTTATAATTCAAGGCCTCTGTAAACCAGCTGCAGCTTGTTTTTCAGCCGTGTTCTCCTAGGGCTGTTCTGCACAGCCATCTAAGTGTGTGGTGCATAGCTCCTTAAAGGGTGGTGTGCGTGGGGTTCCCTGAAGCTGTATGGTATGATGGTTGCTCTGTTTTCTCCCACCCTTTTGTGTTAATCCTTAACTCTAACCTGGCTGGTCTGCCCCTCCACTCCTTTCTTACAGTAATAAAGCGCCTTTTCACTCTTACTTTTCTACCTGTTATACATCATTCACCCTTTCTTTTCTTTAATAGGTAGAACCAAAGAGTGGAGTATTAAACAGCCATTAAAAGAATGAGGAAGATTTCCAGTCACTCCTATGGGGTGAATTTGAGATATATTGTTAAGAAAAACAGCAAAGTACAGAACTGGATATGGTATTCCATCTTTTGTATGAGAAACAGAAGAATTAAGAATTCGTATGTATATACACACATTATAAAGAGAAACATGAAGGATAAACAAATTAATAAAACTAGTTATGTGTAGGGAATGGATAGGAAAATACTGGAGGGGAAGGGAGAGATATCTCTGAGCATTCCTTTTTTGTAACACTACCTTTTGAACCACGTAAATGTTTTACATAATCAAAAATTAAACTAATGAAAGTGGTAGTGGTAGTCACATAGTCGTGTCCGACTCTTTGTGACCCCATGGACTGAAGCCTGCTAGGCTCCTCTGTCCATGGAATTCTCCAGGCAAGAATATTGGAGTGGGTTGCCATTTCCTTCTCCAAAACTAATGAAAAATAGGCTATAATTGAGTGATTAAAAAACAAAAATGAACCTAAATTACAGGACATATAGAAAAAATAATATAACTAAAAATAAACATAGTATGCTGACTGTACATCCCTGGTGAAATGTAATTCAAGGACAACAATAATTAGCCCCCCAAAGACACTTAAACTTAGTGGGTTTAAATGTTAGTAACATTAATGTTATAGTTTTAAAACTGAATTATGAACCAAGATTTTCATTGTGAGAGAAAAGATATAGTACTAATAGAAAAGTAAAGGAAAACCATATGTCAAATTTGAAGTGAAAATATCAGTATAAACTCTGTGTTTTAAAAAATCTCCAGATTTGCTTCTAAACCATTTCAGTAGACTGTGACACCCCAATATATAAGACACCTGGTTTCAGATCTTGATTTATAAATGCTTTTGTCCACTAAAAAGAAGAAAGGCTTCTAGAGAATTGGCTGATTGTAAGTCAAGGTCAGAGATGGTGAAAGGTGAGCTTAGAAAACTTATATAGGAAGTAGCCTCAAAAAACCAATAGCTGCTGCTGCTGCTGCTAAGTCGCTTCAGTCATGTCCGACTCTGTGCGACCCAATAGACAGCAGCCTACCAGGCTCCCCCGTCCCTGGGATTCTCCAGACAAGAACACTGGAGTGGGTTGCCATTTCCTTCTCCAATGCCTGAAAGTGAAAAGTGAAAGTGAAGTTGCTCAGTCGTGCCCGACTCTTAGCGACCCCATGGACTGCAGCTCACCAGGCTCCTCTGTCCATGGGATTTTCCAGGCAAGAGCACTGGAGTGGGTTGCCATTGCCTTCTCCAAAAACCAATAGAATTGTGTTTAAATGACAGATGAAGGCTTGAAGGGAATCCCAGTAGCCATACCTGGGACAATTTGAACCAATAATTGGAGAGGTTAAAAAAAGATGGTAATGGATCATTTTCATACATTAGATTAAAACAAATCTTTGAGTTCACAATTAAACTTAAAAAGGAAGATACAGGGAGAGTGAAGTAGTAGTTCTACTTACAGAAGAATGCTAGACAGTAAATGTAGGAAGAATGATAAAATTAGAAAGTCATCATTTTGTAGTCCCCAATGTATTAATAATTGGTTCGGGCAAGAATCATCAATAGATGCTGAAACCACTGGGTGAAAAGTTATTGGGAGATAGGATATCAGATCTCCCTCTACAGCAGAAAGACCTGTTGTCACCACTTTAACCACATAATCAGATATTCCCTGTAGCGGGGTGGCCTGGCACTATGTGCCTCTGATGTGATGGCAGTTTGAAGGACACAACTGTATTCTTGTTTTAAAAAAAATTAACTTGTATCTCATCACATGGAAACAATGAGATGGATGTTAGAACTGACCTAGACTTTTTAATTTAAAATAATTTTTATTGAAGTATAGTTCATTTATAATATTTTATTAGCATAGCAAAGTGATTCAGTTATATATTTTTTCAGATTATTTTCCATTGCAAATAATTCCATTATTATCAGCTACTGAATGTAGTTATGTGTTAGATGGTGAATCCTTGTTGCTTATCTCTTTTATGTGTAGTAGTTTGTATTTGTTAATCCCATTCTCCTAATTTGTCACCCCTCCTCTTTCTGCTTCGATAACCAAAGTTTGTTTTCCATGTCTGGCAGTCTGCTTCTGTTTTGTATTAGGTTCATTTGTATTATTTTTCAGACTCCACATGTAAGTGGTAACATAATTGTCTTTCTCTGACTTAGTATGAAATTCTCTAGGTCTGTCCTCCATGTTCTGCAGATGGCAATATTTCATTCTTCTTTATGGCTGAGGAGTATTCGTGTATGTGTGTGTGCACCCGCGCATCTGTATCTATATATCACACTTTCTTAAGCCAGTCATCTGTTGATGGTCCCAAGGGTTTCATGTCTTTGCTGCTGTACATAGTACTTCTGTGAACACTGGGGTACGTGTATGTTTTTGAATTAGTGTTTTTGTCTTTTCTGGATATGTGCTCAGGAGTGGGATTGCTAGATCATATGATACCTCTATTTTTAGTTTAAGGAACCTCCATACTGTTTTTTTGTAGTTGGCTGCGCTAACTTATATTCCCACCAACAGTGTAGGAGGGTTCCCTTCTCTGACCTAGACTTTTTTTAAAACGTCAATTTCATGTAAAACAACTGTCCCCCAAATTGTGGGGGTAGGGACAGCAGGGTGCAGTATATGAAAGATTCAGAACAGCCAAATGTAAGGAATGAGCCTTGATTGACTTAGGATCCCAAAAAAGATTATGCAGGAAAATATTAGACCAATCGAGTAAATTTGATTATTGGTTATATATTAGTATTATGCAAATATTCATTTTCTTAGATGTGAGAGCAATACTGCTGTGTGTTTTTTTAAGAGAATGTTCTCATTCTTAGAATGTGCTTGCTGAAGTAACTTGGGTGAAGTGTTGTAATGTTAACTTTTAAGTGATTCAGAAAAACTTGCGTGGTGGGGGAGCAGATGATCATTGGTAAATCTGAAGGATATATAAGATTTTACAGGTTATAATGATTTTTTCAATTTTCTGTAGATTTGAAAAGTTTCAAAAAAAAAAATGTTGAGGAGAAAATCTTTGCTTCAGAGCCCAGCTCAGATTTTATCTCATATGAAGACTTCCTTTTTCCAACCACACTGTCTAGAGGTGATTTTCGCTCCAATTTTTGTGTTTATTTTATAGTCCCCAAACCTGAGTGCCGCATAAGAGCTGCCTAAGAAGTTGACTTTTTAATTACAGATTCCAGACTCATTGTAAGAATAGGCCCGAGAATCTGGAACCGCTGGTTTGAACCACCTGTTCTGTATTTATTCCCTAAAGCTGCTTGTCTTTTTCATACAGCCGCACCTACTCAGTGGGAGCTTGGGGCCAACTCTTGCAAGCATTGCCCGGCCCTTTGTGTTGCTCAGTGCTGTGTGCCTTCCACACAGTAGGGGTTTGGCAAATATGTGCTGACTATAATATATAGGTTGGGACCAATTTGTTGATAACCTGAAGAGACTACCAGAAACTTCTCCATGGTTTTGAGAGATTTAAAAAAAAAGGAAACCTAGCTGATAAAAGCTCTTAGTCAGTACAAAAGGTCCATTAGAAAGATGTATAGTTTTTAGTTCTAAAACTACAGGTTTGGTTTATAGAAATAACCTGTTTGTTACCAGCAAATGTTTGAAATTAAAGAGTTAACAGTGGTATCATAGTTGAGTTTTATTACCTCTGCAAATGGATAGATAAAGACTCTAGTACTTGATCTTTGTAAAAACACAGATACCCAGAGATACAGTTTTCTCCCTTCTACACTTATTGATATGATTGACACATGGCACTGTATATGTTTAAGATGTACAACATAATTTGACTACATACATAATGATATGACAATAAGTTTAGTGAACATAGATCTCATATAGAAACATGAAAAAAATAGAAAAAAAGATTTCTTTTTCCCTTGTGATAAGAACTCTTATGATTTACTCCCTTAACAACCTTCATAGGTAAGGTAAAGAAAGCAGTGTTAATTATCTGTATCATGTTGTATATCTCCAGTACTTATTTATCTTATAACTCGAAATGTGTGCCTTTTTTTTTAATGCTAAGATGATTTTTTTAAATCGGATATTTGGAATTGAGATAATGAATGAAGGTTGAGGTTAGGTGTTAATGCAGGAAAGAAGAAACAATTAGAGATTTAAAAAATAAGGTCTTTGAAAATTTTTATAGGCTTGAAGCTGATATTGAGTATATAAAAAGTAATAATAGCTAACTTTTTTTTTTTTTTAGTGTTTACACATGCCGTAGATTGCTTTGGCTGAAGTATCCATAATCCCTAAAACAATTCTTCCAGGTGGATATTGATGTATAGATGAGAAAATTGAGTCTCAGAGAAGTTTGTCATGTGCCTAGATTCACACAGCTTAGTACATATGGTGGAATCAAGAACCAAACCAGGCAGTGTGGGTTCCAAAGCACTTGCTGGTAAATATGGGAACCTGGACAGCTTATGACTAAATGTAGCTTCCCTTAATTTGAGACTTAATGAGGAAATGGTATGGGAAATGGGGGAACATTTCATAGCATTAGTTCTTTGAAAAGAAAAAAAGAGTGAGAGAAAGGAGTTAGGGAAAGGGAATTGATCTTTACCAGGGATTAATTATACAGTTGCTTAGACCCACAGGAAGAGTATATTAAAAAGGCAGGTGTATGAACCTTGACCAGTATTCAAGAAAAGCAAAATCTTGCATAAAAAATTCTAGTATAGCTACATTAACCTAACCTATCTTTAAAGTATATAATGTATTTATGTGTAATAAAATAGCTGAAATGGGACTTCTCGGGTGGTCCAGTGGTTGAGAGTCTGCCTGCCAGTGCAGGGGACATGGGTTCGGTCCTTGGTCGGGGAAGATTCCACAGAACACAACTACCAAAGCCCATGCGCCCTAGAGCCTGTGCTTCGCACGGGAAAACCCACCGGAGTAATGAGCGTGAGCGCCGCAGCTAGTGCATACACCCACTCGCCACACTAGAGAGAAGCCTGTGCAGCAGTGAAAGCCCAGTGCAGCCAAGATAAGTAAATGATTGAAAAAATAATAAGATAGCTGAAATAAACATTTTTACTTTGAATTAAAAACTTGATTAAACACTCTTAAAAATAAATAGTAAAAATGCTCTAGTATTAATGCATCTAATTATCCACACATTAAAAAAATATTTCATTGGAATGAATTATGGCAGTAATATTTTTGGGTAAAGCAAATTTTTACTTCCATATAGTAAGAGAGCAAACAAAGCTACATTCTGAATAATAAACTGGTATGCCTGCAACTGCCATCTCCGTTAAATTTACTGTTTTACGAAACTTAATTATTCTAAACTAGCAATTACTGCAGAAAAAAAATGAGTGGTTAAGATATAATTTTAAAGATTAAAAGAAAAAATTTCCCTGTTGACAACTTAAAACCATTCTAGAAGTTCTAGATAAATGACATAGAGAAATGATGTCAAGATTGTTAAATTAAACATTGTATTGACAAAGAAATAAGATTAATCAGTGGAGCAGAGTTTAAAAACCAGACCAAGCATAAATTATGTTAGTGTTTGATTAAAGTGCCATCTCAAATCAGTATGGGGAAAAAATGGACTCTTCAGGATATATTAAGGCAGTTAGTTGGTTTAACTGAGCTTTCCTGCTGGCTCAGCCTGCCAATGGTGGGAGACAACAGTTCGACCCCTGGGTCGAGGAGATCCCCTGGAGAGGGAAATGGCAACCTACTCCAGTATTCTTGCCTGGGAAATCCAATGGACAGAGGAGCCTGGTGGGCTATAGTCCATGGGGTCACAAAGAGTTGGACAGGACTTAGCAACCAAACAGTAACAAATCCTGAGGGAAAAGTGGAAAGACACAAAAGGTCAGGTTCAAAGGGCAAGTTAGGCAACTGAGGCAAAAAATAATTCAGAGAATTCTAAAAGTAGTAGTTTAATCTCTGTCATGTCCAACTCTTGCGACTCCATGGGCTATAGACTGCCAGGCTCCTCCTCTGTCCATGGGATTTCCCAGGCAAGAATACTAGAATGGGTTGCTATTTTCTTCCCTAGGGGATCTTCCCGACCTGGCAGTCAAACCCACATCTCCTGCGTTGCAAGTGGATTCTTTTCTGCTGAGCCACTGGCGAAGCCCTAAAAGCAGTACCGTGTGTCATTTTGCGGAATCAAAAAGAGAAATGTAGCTGAAATCAGACCATACAATAGAACATAAAAAGTATATTCAAAAGTGGAGGATGACGTGCTTCAAAAGCCCAGTCAATGGTAACTAAGCAGTTGTATAAGGGAGATTCATATAACAGATGTGTCTTTTGCTTTTGTATAGCACTTCATGCTTTTTTTCCCATACGTCTTAATTGAGAAAGGACTAGCTAGCTTTGTAGTGGCTGATATCATCCTGTTTTTATGGATGAAAACACGCTTAAAGAACATTTTCTTGGTGGTGAGGCTTAATTATCAATAGTAACAGTGCCAAAGCCAGAAACTGCTTTGCCTCAGTCTAGTGGGTGGTCCTGTCATCACACCTTGTCATTTATACTCCAGGGAGATGAGAGCAAGCCATGGAAACATCCAGTGATTCTCGTCAAGCCCGACAAACTTGACATGAATAAATCACTGCTGTTACCCAATGTTTACCCAGCATGGGATTTTTTCCCTGCCTACTGAAATCTTTTAAGGCTCTTAAAGGTGAAATTTTCCAAGTGTTGATGAAAATGAATGACTTTTTGCTTTGTGACAACCTAGAGGGGTGGGATGGGGTGGGAGGTAGGTGGGAAGTTCAAGAGGGAGGGGATATACATATTCCTCTGGCTGATTTATGTTGATGTATGGCAGAAGCCAGCACAATATTGTAAAGCAATTATCTTCCAATTAAAAATTTTAAAAAGAATGAATGACTTTTCAATGACCACACTAAAATGAGCTATCATATTTTACTCTATCTAACTAGCAAAGATGAGGAAGATTGATATACTGTTAGCCAGAGTTCCATGCTGCCAGAAGGAGTATAAATTGGTATGTTTATAAAGGACAGTCTGGCAGTATACATCAAAACTTATTTATGTTTTTCCATAGCAATTTTATCTCTAGGAGTTTATTCCAAGGATATAATGGAATATGTGCCCAAAGATATGTGTGCATGTATTTTACCACAGCTTTGATTTTTAAAGTATTTATATCTTTCTATATTGATTTTTTTTTTTTATTGAGCATAGATTGCTTTTATAAGCAGTAAAATACTGATGCTATTTTATATGTAAAATACAATTATTCTATCACAGGATTCTCGGATTATGACAATAACTCCTATTTGATAAGAACTACAGCCAACAATGACCCTGGAAACTACTGATTTTCTCTTTAATTTCTGACAAACAATAGAAGGGAAAACTTCTAGAATCATTACTGGATGAAAGGCAGGATGATTTGGGGGAAGCAGTATGATTAGATGAAAAGAATATGGGAATCAAAAGATCTAGATTTGGAATCTATCCTTGCTTCTTAGCTGCAGTTGTGATTAGGNTGCTTAAAGAACATTTTCTTGGTGGTGAGGCTTAATTATCAATAGTAACAGTGCCAAAGCCAGAAACTGCTTTGCCTCAGTCTAGTGGGTGGTCCTGTCATCACACCTTGTCATTTATACTCCAGGGAGATGAGAGCAAGCCATGGAAACATCCAGTGATTCTCGTCAAGCCCGACAAACTTGACATGAATAAATCACTGCTGTTACCCAATGTTTACCCAGCATGGGATTTTTTCCCTGCCTACTGAAATCTTTTAAGGCTCTTAAAGGTGAAATTTTCCAAGTGTTGATGAAAATGAATGACTTTTTGCTTTGTGACAACCTAGAGGGGTGGGATGGGGTGGGAGGTAGGTGGGAAGTTCAAGAGGGAGGGGATATACATATTCCTCTGGCTGATTTATGTTGATGTATGGCAGAAGCCAGCACAATATTGTAAAGCAATTATCTTCCAATTAAAAATTTTAAAAAGAATGAATGACTTTTCAATGACCACACTAAAATGAGCTATCATATTTTACTCTATCTAACTAGCAAAGATGAGGAAGATTGATATACTGTTAGCCAGAGTTCCATGCTGCCAGAAGGAGTATAAATTGGTATGTTTATAAAGGACAGTCTGGCAGTATACATCAAAACTTATTTATGTTTTTCCATAGCAATTTTATCTCTAGGAGTTTATTCCAAGGATATAATGGAATATGTGCCCAAAGATATGTGTGCATGTATTTTACCACAGCTTTGATTTTTAAAGTATTTATATCTTTCTATATTGATTTTTTTTTTTTATTGAGCATAGATTGCTTTTATAAGCAGTAAAATACTGATGCTATTTTATATGTAAAATACAATTATTCTATCACAGGATTCTCGGATTATGACAATAACTCCTATTTGATAAGAACTACAGCCAACAATGACCCTGGAAACTACTGATTTTCTCTTTAATTTCTGACAAACAATAGAAGGGAAAACTTCTAGAATCATTACTGGATGAAAGGCAGGATGATTTGGGGGAAGCAGTATGATTAGATGAAAAGAATATGGGAATCAAAAGATCTAGATTTGGAATCTATCCTTGCTTCTTAGCTGCAGTTGTGATTAGGCAAAGCTGCTAACCTTTCTAAAGCCTGTTGTGAAGATAATTACTGTCTTTCTCCGAGGGTTCTTTGAGTTTCAAATAAGATTAGATTTCTGAAAGTCTCTTTGCAGACTCTATGGCTTGGGAATAATGTTAGTCAACTTTAGTGAGTACTGTGTGCCATGCATTGTACTAAGCACTATAAGAAATTGCCTCATTTCATCCCTTGTATCAGCCCTGTGTAGTTAATGGTTATCATCCTCTCTTACAGTGAGGAAGTTGAGACGCAGACCTAGAAGCCTGCCCAGGGCAACGGCTGTAAGAAGTGGAGCCATGATAGAGAATCATATTTGGGGAGCAGTGTAGCCAGAGGTCTCTAAGAAGTGTTCATCTCATCAAAGAAGTCTGCTAGAAAGGCTTCTGCTAGATGAAGGCAGCAAGTGTGAGGTAAGGGAGAACCCAGTGGAAATAACTTGGCAACAGAGGCCTCTTCTCTTTGTTAAATTATTATGGGTTTGGGAACATACTTAGGGAAACTATGAGATTTAGAAATCATACGGATAGATTTTATATGGGCTTATTAATACTGGAGTGGTCTCACTCAATATTTTTAGAAAGAATCTAGAAAAGCCAGAGAACAGAATTTCTTCTGAGATTTGAACATTAAGAATATACACGCAAAGGAAGTGAACAGAAAATCTTCAGTGGAGTTGGGTTAAACATATATCCACCCAGAGTCCATCTTGAGGATGGCAGGCTCTTAGCTGTCAGTAACATCCTAGAAGAAGATCTTGTGGACATTTTAGAGCGTATTTATCACTTCTGTTGTCTCTCCCCTCACCTTCACCCCTTTTTAACCTATTCCCAGAGATCCTGGGTATCATCACCAGAGAGCATATGTGAACCAAAACTGGAAAACCTGTTCCCCTTTAATAGAACACATTAGCAGAGTTCTCCTTACTGTGAAGTAAGAAAAAAGCATCATGGAACTAGACCAAAGTCAGTGATAAGCAGTTAACATAGTTAAACAAATGTAGTGGTTTTCACATAAGAACAGACTGAAAGGACTAGGATTTGTAAGTCTGGAATGAAGGTTGGCAAAGATGTAATTACTTTCTAAATTTAAGTGTGGAGTATAGATGAACGGTAGATTGGTTTGTTTACCAAATTCTGTGGCATCTTGCCTCATCTTTACCATCCAGCTTTTACATAGAGGAGGCATGGTTCTGAAGTATAAAAGGATCCTACTCTGTAAAAGATCATACCCTTGTATCGTTAGCAGCCTGAAAGCATTATGCTTTTGAGATCTATCCATGTGAAGTTTGGCCCCATAGGCATTCGAACTACATTTTCAAAATCTGAATAGTTCAGATGCAAGATCTGAACTCAGTTACACAAATCATGTTTCCCTAATCTTGTTTTCTTCATAAATAATTGATTAGAGGGAATTGTAAGTAAAAAGAAGAAGATACATTGACTCATTATGGATTAATACTTGAGATGACTATGTTCTAGGGAGAAACCAACATGTCATTTTTTTATGTGCAAAGACTATATGGAGAAAATTACACTATCAAAGATTGTATACAAATTTTCTAAGGTGGGGAGATTATAATAAAGGTTTTGCTGTTCTGGGTTAGCTAGAGCCACACTTTACAAAATAGGGGCTTTCACAGGAGGCCTATGAAATAGACAAATAATATAGAATAGATAGATAATAAAGTAGATAAATATGTATATTTGTGTAGCTCTTTAGAGTGTTTAAAAAATGCTTTCACATACTGTGTGGAAGTGATGCTTGAGCTGGCTTGCTGGATGCTTGTTTTGTTTCACAGCTACACAGTCGGAGTTGCATTATCTATATATCTGTAATTCCTAGTCCTTTTCTGAAGCAGCCTCTTCAATTACTGTTAGGTGTACCAGGGTGTGTCATGATCCTTTGGTTCTTATTGTTTGTACACTGCTATAACTTTTAGATCTGTGTTGGCCACAAATAGTTTTGTAGCAGTGGAGAACTATATTGTTCAAGTGCTTTGCTTATTTCTTTCTTTTCTTTTTTTCTTAGATCTGTTCTGAGGACCAAGATGCATTTGGGGGATGGTTACAGAAATGAGCCATGGTAGGCAAAAAAAATATACATTCAAAGTTGAATGAAACATCCATCCTGGAAGGGGAGCAGACCCTTACCATAATGTTGAAAGTCATTGCTTTGTTATTTGTTGAAGAATTCAGTGTCTGTCCGTTTGCTTCTTAAGTTTCATAGATCAAGACTGTTTTCTTCTATCATTCTAGGATTATAGAATAATTAGTTTATAGGGGACTTTGAGAAATGATGGTGGTTTTTTAAAGTGTGTGCCACTAAGCATTAATCCTGTGATGATTTCTTGGAGAAAAAAAAAGTTTTGAGGCCAAATTCTTTTGGGGAAGCTGCAAATTGGGTCCTCTCTTGGAATTTCATGGTACACTCTGATCCTATTTATTGAAACATTGTAATAGTTAGAGACAACTTAATTCATAGATAGGAAGGCAGAATCATAGAATATTACACATAAAATTTTACGCAGTTAAAAATAAGTGAACTGGATAGGTGTGTCTTCTAACATGGATGGATTTTAGAATGTTAATTTCAAAAAGCATATTACGGAGTGAGAATGTATAGCTTGTATGTTTTTTACAAATGATATGCTTTTATAGTATACCTGTATAAGGCTTGAATTCTTTTGCTGCTGCTGCTAAGTCGTTTCAGTACTGTCCGACTCTGTGCGACCCCATAGACGGCAGCCTACCAGGCTCCCGCGTCCCTGGGATTCTCCAGGCAAGAACACTGGAGTGGGTTGCCATTTCCTTCTCCAATGCGTGAAAGTGAAGCCGCTTAGTCATGTCTGACTCTTTGCGACCCCATGGACTGCAGCCCACTAGGCTCCTAAGAGAGAAAAATTTCATGTTTTATTTATAATAAAAGTTAACTAAATACAAACAAAATGCTTGTCAAGTGCCCAGCAGGTTACTTTCTTTTTCCTCATTGGAGACATCTGCCCCTGCTAATTTTCAAGCATATCTTTCTGTTTATTAATTCATTGTTGTAAGTTAAACTGAATTTTGAGCCATGGTATTATTCATAAACTGGGAAGAAAATGTTTTCATTATGGTCTATTATAATGAAACTTTTTCAGACATCGTAAGGAATAAATGAAGTAACTTATATAATGGTCTAGTCTGTGCAGATTCTCAAGAAATCTGTTTATTCAAAGTTGTTTTGTTCCAAGAGATATTTTGGAGAGCAATAAAAAGAAGTTTGAACTTGGTTTTGGAGCAGCTAGTGAAGAGTTAAGCAGAGCAAGTACACAGAGTACAACATGGTTCAAAACCAGTTAAGCTGACAGCAGCAGACCGCCTTTTGGTCCTTCCTGTGTTAGTAATACTTTGTCCAGTTTCATGGATCTTCTTTATCCTACTCTCTAGACTTGATTTTCATTTTGACATTTTCTGAGTCAAACTTGAAGGCAGTGGTGATTCTGTTTGACTTTACCAGTTGCTAGGGATCACTTTTAAAGGGCCACATGTTTTGTATAAATACATAAATATGTTTTTCTTTAAGAAAGGGTAATCTAGAAAAAGCTGTAGCCATATGTCAGGTTTTCCAACAGAACGTTCACTTTATCTCCTCAATGTGCCTTACATTGTAAAAGCTACTGTCTGAGAATTTAAGATTTCATCAACTGTGAAAGTGTCTCTTTAAAATTATTTGCTTTCAGGCATCTGTACTGGCTCCTTTCTTAAAAAGGGCTTATTGTTATATTGACATTTCGTGCAGGTTAAAACAGGACTAAACGATCAATCAACTTTATGCTCAAAAATGTACTAGTATAGATTATGAAGTTATTCAAAATTGAATGCACATTTTAAGTGTTTATTGGCACCTCTACATGCTTGCATGTCAGGAAATTCAGAGTTATTATTAAAACATGTTCCCGATCTTAGTGACGAAACATCTTCCTGAAACATGACTTCTTCCTCCTGTCTTGTTTTCTTGCAATCCTTATGCATAAACATTGTTAGTAATATGCTTCTTCTACCAGAACACCTAGTGGAACCTAGCAGAGTATAAACTGTGAAAGTGCCAAGGAGGGTGAAATTCAGGGATGTTTTTGGCAGTTGGGCAGCCCCAGAGGGTGGAAAGGCTGCAGGGCAGGATGGTCACCTAGAAGAGAGGCGTGAGGCGGCCATTTTGCCCAAGCAGCGGCTGCGTGGCACACGGCATTCCCTCAGGAGGTGTGCACTGCTGGAGAGAGTTAGGCTTATAACCAGTGACATCTTGCTGTAATTTTGAGATAGGGGTCAAGCAAACGGTACAGAAAGTGAAAGAGAGAACTTATAAAGGAGAACTTGAGCACCATATGTAAATTTATTATCTAAAATTATTTTTAGTGCCCATGACTTCCAGTTTCAGCTGTCATACTAGCATTGTAGTTGTGATTCTCATTTCCTAGTGCTTAACTGTTGCAGATTGTATGTCTCAAGTTTTTGAGACACATGGGCTGGTTTTCTTTCATTGACAATTTGAACTCTCTGTCCCTTATGTGAATCTGTGGTATAAACACCACCAAGTTATTTTACCACCAGTTAATATGCAGAATTGAATGTGAATATGGGCAAAGTCAGTGGGTTTGATGTCTGTTTATAAATAAAGTTTAAGATTATTCCCTAGTAACAAGTTTATCAGTGTTCTTTGTGATTTGGTAAAGACAACTTAAGTCAGCCCAGTTCCTCTCAGTACAAAATCACAGAAATGTTTAAGATGTCATTTCTTCTCAAAACAAGAATAAGAACTCTCTGAGAGTTCTCTAGTTAGTTCTAAATCATGCATGTTGCTGTCTTCCAGGATTTCCCTGTGATCAAGCAGACAGTTCAAGATACACAGTCCAAGGATGAATGTTCACCGCAGCACTGAAAGCGACAGGTTCTTGCGGCAGGAGGCCAGCGGCCTGATGGATGAAGCTTCGGCTGCAGCTCAAGAAAAAGACGCAAACAGTCCAGCCGCTTCTTCTGGTCTTCAAAATCTTACTTATCCTCTAGGTCCCAGGAATGATGGTATGATGATTAGCTCTTGATTTAGTCTGAAGGGCTTTCTGACACCTGAGCACCTATTCTCCCAGAAGGCATAAATGTTCTTCTTACTCTAAATAACATATCTAGTTAATTGGCTTAGCTTACATATTACAATTATATAACGCTATTACCAAAAAATCTCCACTTAAAAAAAAAAAAATATTTATTTGGCTGTGCCATGTGGCACATGGACTCTTAAGTTTCCTAACCAGGGATGGAACCTGTGATCCCTGGATTGGAAGCACGCAGTCCTAACCCCTGGACAGCTAGAGAAGTCCTTTTTTAAATTAGAGTATAGTTGCTTTAAAAAATCTCCATTTACTTAATCAGTTTAGTACATCTAACTTGGTGATAATAGTATAAGAAAAATAGTCTCGGGTTTGGAGATTCACATTATAGCTGTAATCATGAATGAGCGCTTTACGCTTTCTGAGCCCTGCGTTCTTAATCTAGACAACAAGGATGTTAATATTCTCCTTACCTCACAAGGCTAGAAGATACTGAGTTAATGGATGTCAAGGCTCTTGATAAATTGTTAGGTTCTTTTTAACTTTTAATAAAAACAGTAGCAACAATAATAATAGCAGTTACCATTTATTGCACACTCATTGTGCTAAAAGTTTATTTTCTTAAATCAAGGGTGGCAAAACTGATCAACTCTGAACCACTGCCTGTTTTTATAAATAAAAATTTGAAACAGCCATCATGCCCCTTCGTTTACATACTGTCTGTGGCTCCTTTCCTGCGTTATGGCAGAGACTGTGACCCACAAAGCCAAACATAATTACTTTGTAGCTCTTCACAGAAAGTTTGCTGATCCCTGCTTAGATTAATCTTTTCACAGATGGGGAAGCTGAGGCTTCAAAGGTTATTAATAACTTGCTCAGGTTCACACTGCTAAGAGGTGGGGGACTGGGATTTAAACCTGTGTCTTTCTGGCCAGCCTTTGCTGACAGAAAAGCAGAGTGTACCTGCCACCTTAGAGTGCCCATTACAGAGAATTTATGCAGAGAATCTCCTGCTCACCTGTTTAGGATGGAACCTGAGGCATCCTTCAGGAATCAGCCCAATTTAATTACCTCTTTGCTGGGGGAAAACTCAAGTATTCTGCAGAACTGAGTTAATAAATTCGGTACCTAATTTCATTTTTAAAAACAGCAGTTACAGTGTTGAAAGCCTGGCTTGGTGATTAAAGTTATTGTTGCTACAGGCTTGCTCAAGGATTGTGTAGAAACTTAGCTCTTGGTATCCAACAGAGGGCCACATTGAAAAGTTACCAGAGGCTATAGGATGTGAACCCAAAACAGGTTTTTGGTCTAAATTTTAGTTTTCTTTTCTCTAGAAGCAAATGTGGAGAAGGAAATGGCAACCCACTCCAGAATTCTTGCCTAGAGAATCCTGTGGACAGAGGAGCCTGGTGTCCGTCCATAGGGTCTAACAGTCAGACACAACTGACGCGACTAGCATGCATGCATGCATAGGAGAAGGAAATGGCAACCCACTCCAGTGTCCTTGCCTGGAGAATCCCAGGGACGGAGGAGCCTGGTGGGCTGCCGTCTATGGGGTCACACAGAGTTGGACATGACTGAAGCGACTTAGCAGCAGCAGAAGCAAATGGGGGAAAATCAAGTATACTCTAGCTAACAGTTTATTTGATTATCTTAAGTACCTGAAATAAAACTAATTTCTCAGAGGTCGTGGGCAGTAATCCTGTTCATGAATTATTGTAAACAAATTTAAAAGACATGAAGGGTGGGAGTGAGACATTAAATTGTATCTATAACATTTCATTTCTTTCTAAAAAATTTTGAAGAAAATTTAGGAAAATGTTAACTAGCCAAATCCAGGTGATGTATACATACTGTGTTAACTCTAGGTTTTGATATATTTGAAATTTCTCATTTAAAAAACACATTATTTTCCATTAACATAAAATCTACTAGGAGAGCTCCCTATTTAAAAGAATCTTCTGGGACTTCCCAGCCATCCAGTGGTTAAGACTCCACACCCTCCACACTTCAGGGGGTGTGGGTTCGATACCTGGTCAGGAAACTTAAGATCCCAAATGCTGCATGCTGTGGCCAAAAAACAATCTTCTAGTGATCCTTTTGAAAATATTTTCTCCTTATCATCTTCTGTATACAGCCAGATTTCAGATATCTGATTCTCAGCCTGTTTACATGATGTGATGGTATACATTTTTAAGTGCTGTTGCATACTTTATTTCAGTTGATAGTCAAACCAATCCTGTGAGGGAGGTGGAGTGAACGTTATTTTCACTTTACAGATAATGAATCAGGTTTAGAAAAGTCAAATTCTTTAAGGAAATGGCTCTTTGGTGATACTAAAACAAAAATTTTGATTCCATGAATGAATTCAAATCCAAGACCATTTGCATTGGAACTTTTCCGTTGAGAGTAAGACTTGTCTGTTCAGAAAATGGTGTTGGTGATGTTAGGATTCCCCTATGCATAATGAAAATGCATTTTTAAATAAATTTCTAGGAAAAGTGGAGCAATTAGAGACTATCACTATCCTTTGTGGAAAATAAATTTTAGGAATGTTTTTTAAGAATGTAGAAAACTAATAGTGTTGACTAATGAAGTTATCAAGTTTCTTAAATAAAATGCAGGAAATATGGTCAGTATTTAGAGATAGAAGTGAAAATGAAAATAAAGTACCTGTGAAACAAGACTAGGGGAGGTTTAAAAATATGGCAGAGGGTTGCTTGTTTTCCACAGGAATTCTTCTCCAGTGCTCAGTGATTTTATTTTTTGGCCATGCCCCATGGCTTGTGAGATCTTCCTTCCCCGAACGGGGATCAAACTTGGGCCCCCAGCAGTGGAAGCGGTGACCTCCAGGGAATTCCCTAATAGTTATATTTTTGGACTGTGGGCATTACTGTCTTCGTTGCCCTCTCCCCGGTGCACAAAAACATACGCAATGCAGAAGAAAAAGCTCCTGGGCATCCAGTGTGAGTCTAGTTTGTTTTTTCTTTATGTGCTCTAGACAAGAGTGTTTGCCTTTGGATACCTAAAGTTTGGGGATTTTTTTGTTTAATGTTTTTTGTTCTTGTTTTTTTAAAAGGACAAGGTTTATTTTTCTCCCGAGGCTTTTTGCTGTCAAGTTATTTTGGTTTGTTTGTATCGTATGATCTTTTAGACATTCCACTTGACTCTGCCGCTCAGCCAGCAAATCTTCCGTTCCCTCACATGATGTCACTTCCTGAAGATGTCAAAGGCTCTTGCTTCCAGAGTGGGAATAAACGGAGTCATGAACCCTTCATTGCTCCAGAGCGATTTGGAAACAGCGCAGTGGGCTTTGGCTGCAATGTTCACTCTCAGGCGCCAGAGAAAGTGACGCTTCTTGTAGATGGCACACGTTTTGTTGTCAACCCACAAATTTTCACTGCTCATCCGGATACCATGTTGGGCAGGTAATTGATAATTCCTTCCAAATTCACTCTCCTCTCTATGAATAGAAGTGCCTGCTGTTTGCCTTGCATTTGATGTGAGAATGAAAACATTGAATTGCTTACTCTTCTACCTTGATACTTTGGTGAAACAGCATAAAAGCCTTACATGTGTTGGTGATTTTGGGGGGTAGATACTTTTGAGCCCCCACAAAGGGGAGTGCAAAAGGTCCAAGTGGCATCAATTTCTAAGACCTCCATCACTAATCAAGTTTTCTGAAACTAGATCTTTGTAGCTGGCTGTTCTGTATTATGATGGCTCTCTGTGCTCATGTTCCATTCTCTGTGCTGCTTCATTCAGAATATAGTTTTATTCTCCCTTCAGCCTCTCCTGCCTCCAGCTTTTTATGACTCGAGTTTAGGAAAAGGAAAGTGTCTATTGAGGAGGATTACCGTCCCAGAAGTACTCTTAGAGCCTGGGCTGGGAGTGAGGAGCTCTCCTTCTAGCCAGCTGTACACACCTTAACGTGTAGAGCAGAATGAGTTAAGAGTAAAATAATTTGAGTGTATACACACAAACATTTGGCTTTTCATCTAGTACTTAATAATGGATCTGAAAGATTTAACCTCTCTCCAGACTTTGAACTGATTTTAACTGAATTAGAAATCAGAATGGACACACCATTTGCTGAATTTTAGGCTAAGTGAAATCTAAGCTATTCAAATATGTGTCTACTTACATATATACAAATGATGAACTGGCTGATGAACCAGCCAGTTTTAACTGGAGCCAAACCTATATATTTCTTAAACATGTGACCTAAGATTAAACTAGAGCTTTAAAACATTTTCTGAATTGGCCCTGTTTTAGACTTGGCTTCATGTCTTCAGTCTCGGCATCTCCACCACCTCTCCCCCGGCGCCCCAGAAAGGTGCTTCTTAGGGTAGGCTGTCTGTCTGAAGTAGCCTGCCTCCGAAAGTAGTGCTCAAGAAAAGAAAGGCAAGCGTTTTCTGGGTGATAGATCCCTTTATCTAGGTGGTTCATCAGTGAGTCAGCCGAGGTCATGAATTCTGAGAGTTTCGTGGGTTTGTTCTGTCCTCTGGCTACATAAAGTATTCATATCCCTGGCCACTAAGCACACAGATGTGGGCCACTAGTCACAGGGGACAAGCTGAGAAACAGAATGATTAATGCAGATCCACGCCACTCCTGGATGAATGGCTCTGAGGGGCGGTTATGTTTATGGCATGTTGTTCACTATTTTGATTTATTGCTATCTCAGCTACACTTCACCCAAAACATTCCAGAAAAAAGTCAGCATTCTTTGAAGACTACTTTTATCAGATGGATTTTTTTATGTACAGTGCAGAGATCTGGAGAGCATGTGACTTTTTTTCAGACCTTGGAAAGCAGCCAGTTCAGGGTGGAGCATAACAGTTTTGAACAGCTGGACAGCAGGGCTTCCCAATAGGTTAAGGAAGGAAAAGGCAGTGAGTCCCCGTTGGGCTGACTGACGATACCGACCGCCTGCCCTGTCCTTTGTGCTGGCTTCTCCTTCCACAGCTCCTGCACAGACGTGCAGCAGGGGTAGTAGGAGTCGTGGGGCCAGTTTTTCTGGAAGGGATCTGAGAGAGGGAAGAGGGATGGGAATGGATGAGTATAAAAGCAAGGTTTCCTCCCTGTGCCTTCATGACCTCTGAAGTCAGCCAGAGCAGGCCTGCCTCTCTGAAGTATGTCAAACTGTTGATGATTCAGTTCTTCCCCTCCCTTTTTGCTTGACCTGAAATTCCCATCACTAGTTACTCCTTGGATTGAAGAAGAGCATTTTTTTCCAGAGCTCGGCCGTAAAATGTACCAGGAAAGGGAAAGCACTAACATCTAATACAAGTTCGTCTATCAGATGTTGAAAAGCAAAACTCAGGAACATTGAGGATGGCCTGCTGGATGGGTACATGCTGCTGGGTGAGGAGGAGGAACAGGAAGGCGCAGGGCAGGAGACACTGTCACCCAGGATGCCGGTGACCAGGGGACGCTGCCTTGTACCTCGTTGCACTCAAACACTGAAAGCAATTGCTGCCTCCTTTTTCTGTCTGAAGGGAGTTTCCTAAGACTTAAGTGTGTCTTATAGGGGTTGAGGCCTGGTGCTCTGTTTTAAAATTATATTGTAAGAGGAGAATGGAGTCTTCCAGGATAAGGTGAAAAAGGGAGAAGTTTCATCTGTGGAGAATCCTGCTGGAGAGGGTAACACTGTTGCCTGGGTATCTTTCAGGATGTTTGGGCCAGGAAGAGAGTACAATTTCACGCGTCCCAACGAGAAGGGCGAGTATGAGATTGCAGAAGGAATCAGTGCAACTGTGTTCCGAACGGTGCTGGTGCGTAGTGACCTCTGGTTCCATCCTGTTCCCTGGGGGCGTGCGTAGTCAGAAGCTTTCAGAGTTCCGTCAGACTGTGCTCTGACTTCAGGGTTTGTCATTTCTAGTTATTGCCTTTCCTGCTTTATTTTCTCTTCCTGTAATCTTAAGTCCTTCTTGCTTGTGTGAGCTCAGTCAGGTGTCAAGTTGTGATTAAACATGTCAAGATGGCCAGGAGTCACTTTGCTGTCTAATGAATCACCAACTTGGTGATAGTTCTAGTAACCCAGCACTTAACCTGAACCAGGAATGAATGAGTCAAGGTTGAAGAGGGACGTTTTCATCTTGTTCTTTGACTACATTTCCTCTTTTTAATCTCTTTATAGGATTATTACAAAACTGGTATCATCAATTGTCCTGATGGCATCTCTATACCAGACCTTAGAGATACATGTGATTATCTCTGCATTAACTTTGACTTCAACACTATCCGATGTCAAGATCTGAGTGAGTACAGGAGAAGCTGCCAACTGCATTTGAGCAGCTAAACTTTGAATTTGCTTAGAATTGACATTTTTATTACTAAACAGAAAGCATTTTAAGAGTGGGTTGAAGATCATCTGCAGAGAAGAGACATCGTACTAACCATTCCCTCTCTTGCTTCAAAACTCTGTGAGGAAGTAAACACAAGAACATGAGTGGGCTCTAAGGCTAGGTTGACCCCGTGAGTCACCAAGCTAGTTGCGTCCTCTCTTGGGATCTTGGGATCTCAAATCTTTAACAAATAAGGATACTGATCCTCGGATATGAGGTAAGGTTCACTAATAGTCACAGGACATAAATTGGCTGGGTACTTCTCACAGTTTATCATTAACTTAGTGTTTGTTAAGTGCTTTGTAGATGTGAACTTGCATTAATTTTCACAATTAACCCTTGAAAGATGGGTGATAATCTCACTTAACAAATGAAAAGATGGAGAAATTGGCTTGTTCAGAGCTCTAAACTTTAAAGCTGGGATAACTGATTGAATACAGAGACTCCATGCTCTCATCATTACCTAAGCTTTGTGAAATGATTTTAAAATTCTTTGAAGTTCATGATACATTTTCCTTCATATTCCATGACGTTCTCTGGATGTGTGGTTTCTCCACTGAGTCTAGTACCCACTGAGAGAAAGTCCCTTGGTGTCTCCAAACCTTAGATTATCCCTCTCCTGTGGTACTCTAAATTGCAGTCCAGAGCATCTTCAGAAGAGGTGCTATAAAGACTCATCCTCAAATGATGGTTCTCTCTTGTAGAATTAATGTTTGTGTTCTGAAGTTGCATATTGAAAAAACCTCAACTGATCAGAATGCTTGGGGTTTATTAAACAGGAAACTGGTAGAATGTGTAAAGCATGTAACAAATTCAGCTTAATTATCACCTCAGAGCAGAAAACATTCTCTGCCTTGAAGTGAGCCGCTTTTCTGGACCTTACCAGTGATAACAGCCATTTACCTCACAGTGCATTTACTGCAGTGACACCCGCATTTGAGCAGAGAGGATGTTCACTTGCATTTTGTCTCCCAGGTGCTTTACTGCATGAACTGTCTAATGATGGTGCTCACAAGCAGTTTGATCACTACCTCGAAGAGCTGATCCTGCCCATCATGGTGGGCTGTGCCAAGAAAGGGGAGAGAGAATGCCACATTGTTGTGCTGACGGATGAGGATTCTGTGGACTGGGACGAAGACCACCCTCCACCCATGGGAGAGGAATATTCTCAAAGTAGGAGCCCCCTGCATGATATAGATGTGTTCAGCAAGAAACGTGCTGCCCAGAGTCGTAGCTAGACCTTAGAACCAGTGGCTGTCACTGGTGAGCTGGTGAGCAGCACACTCACCCGGATGATTAGTCTGGTGATGCAGGTCTTTCATGCTGGGGAGTACCGTGAGCATGCCTGTGCTCCCCACGCCTGCCCCTGGCATGCCTGCTGGGTCAGCACCGAGGCCACTATTAAGTGGTGCTATCATTTCTGTTTGATTTTTAAATCCTTTTGAATTGGCAGTAATTCAAAGTTCAGAAAATACAAAAGAATATACATCGAAAAGTTTTCTTCCCATACCTGCATCTACCTAGTTTTCCTCTTCGGTTTCTTTTATATTCTTCCAGATTTGTTCAGTGCACATACATAAGCAATTATGTACCTGTTTTTTTCCCCAAATGATACCATATTGTAGAGGCTATTCTATATCATATCTTATATTAAAAGCTTCCACCATCTTTTTACTGGCTGTATAGTATTCCATTGTATGACTGCCATAATTGATTTAACCAGCCCTTTTGATGACCATTTAAGCTATAAATTTTGGCTAATGCTCCAGTGAATTCTCTTTTTAAAGAAAGTCTTTTCACACATGTATATCTCTGTAGAATAATATCCCTAGAAATGGAATTTCTGTGTCAAAACCTTTGTGCTTTTATGATTTTAATAAAATTTCCCAAATTTTATCTTCTCTAAAGGTTGAGCCAGTTTATAACTCACAAAACAGTATATGATGAGTTTATTCCCCATTTTTCACCAAGACACAGTTTTACTGAAATTTTATATTTGCCACTCTGGTAGGTGAAAAACGGCATCTTCCTGGAGTTTTAATTTGCATTTCTTATTCTATGAATGAGACTGAACATCTTTTTAAAAAAAATTTTAATTTCCTTTTCTGTTAACTGTAATCATGCCTTTTGCCAATTACAAAATTGGATTGTTAGTCTTCTACTTAGTGGTTTGCAAAAGCTCTCTTTGTGACTACTCTCTATAGATATCAAGGAAATTAGCCCTTTGTGATAAGAGTGGCAGATATCTTTCTCAGTTTGTTGTCTTGTTAGCTTTGTTTAGTTTTGGGTAAGCAGAGATGTTTTAGTTTTTCCTTTATGAATTTATGTCATATCCAGAAAGCCTTCCGTACCTTGAGACTACGAAAATTTCTTAACATGGTTTCTTACAATTGATTTATTATTTAACTTTACTCTGTGATCCATATGAATTTTTTAGCATTAGGGCTCAGGTCATTCATTAGTCTGAATCTGTTAGCTCATCTCCTTTCTCTTACAAAGGTATTCACTCCATGATTAACCCTAGACTTATTTTTTCTTTTCCAGTTCTTTATAGCTCTAAGCTCTACAGATTTTTCAAATACATTGAGAATCGGGATGTTGCTAAAACAGTGTTAAAGGAACGGGGCCTGAAAAACATTCGCATTGGAATTGAAGGTAAAGAACAACCCCATCAGTATCCAGCTTGCATGGCCTGTGGGTACAGCTGGATCTGTGGCCATATCTTATGTCCTTAAAACCTGGTTGCTGAGGGCCTAGAGAATAGAGACACACATGGAAACTGCACTCCTACCCAAGTTTGAAATTCCAGTTTTTGTTTTGCCCCTACATTTTCTTTTCATTTCCAGTTGAAAATGCTTTAAAGCAGCTATAGGAATAAGTTCCAGTTGACTGCCTCAGGATACAGAGCAGTCAGGGCGAAGGACACTGGAGGGAAATGCAGGGCTCGTGGGCTCGCCACATGGGAGGGTGGTCTGTTTAGTCAGCTGTCCTGGTGAGGACCTTTCTGGGACCTGGAAGGGTCCTTCTGACAGCTACCTGGGAGACTCGTTTTATCCCTGCAAACCTCTGAGGAGTATCTGGGTGTATTGACAGAACTGCTTTAGATGGTCTGAGCAGTGGCTCCCAACCTGCGATATGCACGGAAGTGTGCTGGAGACTGACTCTCGGGAGAGCGGAAGCCATCCTGGACTCCCCTCTGTGGGTCTTTTGACACCTGCGTTTTGCTGCTGTAGTGCCTCAGTGTTGCCCACAGAACCTGTCACTGTGTCTGACTTAGGTTGGAACTTAAAGTTGGAAGAGATTTTTGAGATCATCTGTTAAACCTCTTTCTACTTCGTCCTCCTTTATCTCTTTGATAACCATAGGGACAGAGGGAGAGGGGTCACTCCATTTCACAGAGTAGCCCATCAGACTGTCCTACCATGAGAATATTCTTCACAGTTAGTCAACAACTTCCTCCCTCTTCCGTCTTCCTTCTAGTCTGCGAAGGTGGATAAGATTTCTCCCATTTCCGTGTGACAGCCTTTTAGATACTGTAGACAGCATCCCAGTTTTTCCTTTAGGCTTAAACATTTCACATTTCCTTACTATTCACACGGGATGCCCTGTAGGCAATAGAATGAGAGGGCCACAGCAGCCATGTGTCCTGTGGTGTTGAAGCCAGTAAAAGACAGACTTGTGAAATTAGTAAGAGGCTTCTCCCCCTCCATTAGAAGGAATACAGTTTTTTGTTACTTCCCTTTCAGGGACGAGACCTACTAACCTGAGTAGGAGGGCAGCGGGCCGTGGGCGGCGGAGGGTGGAGAACATGGTCTCCTCCCTGTGGTTTCACAGCCTTGAGATTCGGGAGGAAACGGATGTGGTTAGAAAGAAGGAAGTATGGGAACCCGAGTGATCGATTTTCTGGGGTTATGATGGCTTTTTTCCCCTGTTTCAGGTTATCCTACCTGTAAAGAAAAAATTAAGAGGAGACCTGGCGGCCGGTCGGAAGTAATCTATAATTATGTGCAGCGCCCCTTTATCCAGATGTCCTGGGAAAAAGAAGAAGGGAAGAGTCGCCATGTGGATTTCCAGTGTGTTAGAAGCAAGTCCCTCACAAATCTAGTCGCTGCTGGAGAAGATGTCTTGGAGGACCAAGAAATATTAATGCACCATCCACCCCAAGTGGATGAACTTGACCGGCTGAACGCCCCGCTTTCTCAGATGGCTTCTTATGACTTTCAGGAGTAGGGCCGGCTGTGGGTCTGTCCCTCTGCAGGCCTTGTCTCTGTGTGGGATGCCCAGCCAGTCCTCCCCTGGTGTGTCTCACTGAGCAGGAGACATGCTTCTCCCCCGTCCTTTCCTCTTCTCCCATAATTAATCTGTGTCCTTTTCAGTAAGCCTGTGCCTCCAGCAGGGGATGAAAAAGCACTCACTGGTAATTAAACTACCAGCTTTGCAGCAGCCCTGGAAACTTGAAAATTTGGGGTCTGGTGCTGTTCACCAAGTCTGCATAACTGCAGAAGCAGAAAAGGAAGTCAGGACTCCCGTTGCCTCTTATTCAGCAAAGCAGTTCTCATCCTTCACACTCTGTTCTTGGTTGTTGTTTATTTTGTTTTATACCAGGCAAATTACTTAGCAGCAAAGGGACCAAACTTAAAAGGAGACAATCTATACCTTCTACAAGCAAACACTGATGGGATGCTCATTAGAGGTTAGTACCATCCTGGTGGCATCTGTGCCCAGGCTGCATCTGGGAAGAAATAGGCTCTTATTCAAAATGTCCAAAAGGAAATTCTTAAGAGCTTCAATTCAGTTTTGTTTTTCATTATCGCAGTGAACAATCTAAAACCTCATGGATTCTTTGACAGGAAGGATAATGCTTAACAGTGTTTATGAAACCTTTTTAGCTGCAAGTTTTTTGAGCCTAAACAGATTATTATTCATTTGGAATGAAATTCACAACCCAAGTTGAAGAACCTCTCCAGATCAGGCCACTTTGATTCTCCTGGCTCGGAATCTGGTGTGAAGCTGTAGTCTTCACCCTAGGCTAGCATGTTGCTCTGGATGTGTCTGGGAGACCTCAGATATGGCGTAACAGGCTTTTAAGATGTGAGCAGTAAGTGTCCAAAAATGCTGTTTCTCAGTGGAAAGACCAGTAAGAGCTCAGGAAGAAGGACTAGGGGTGGATCTGAGTGGGGAAACGTCACCTGGTTAGGCTTTGTCCCAGTGTAGGATTTTTCATTGTATGTTCATTTCATACTATGGAATATTTTAGGTATCAGGGTATTTTGATTTTTTAAATAGTTGCTTACACACTAGGTAAGAAAACTATGCTAATGTCAACCACAAAGGAAGAATGGGCAGAAGGGAATCCAGCTTAGTGATTTCATTGCTGTCGGCTCTGTGTTAACAGCACGTGGTCACTCCTGTCTGTACTGATGTCCCCACGGCTGTGAACAGCAGAGCTCGCTTCAGAGTTTACAGCCAGACGCATCTTGAGACTTTCTCCCATTTTGTGGTAGGGGTTGGCCTTCCAGTCACCGAGCCTGAGCATTTAAGAAGGGACACAGTTTTCTTCAAGTTCGTTTAAGAACAGGCCTGGTTTTCTTAAATTCCATATGACACCGTGTCTCATATTTCCATAAGATACTGTAGGGAAGCTACTCAACGCTATTTTATGACTGCCCTAGCCACAGTCCTCCAAAGGGAAAGTCAGGAGTGTGCTGACAGCTACTCTTTCCAGGCTTGATGAACAAGAGTGTTCTTAAGGCGTGTGTTCTGTGCATGTGACCAGGGCCAGTGTCCCAAGGCACATCAATGCTCTGTTCTTATTCAGAAAAATTAGTAGCAAGGGGTTAAACTGAGTCAACCTACAGAGTTACTCTGATGAACACTTGTATGGCTGATGGCCAGGGTTGCCATTGAGGGTTAGTGTTATTTTGTAGCCCAGAGGGTAGTTTTAATTCTAT
Organism: Neotragus pygmaeus; assembly: GCA_006410875.1. Taxonomy (NCBI): domain Eukaryota; kingdom Metazoa; phylum Chordata; class Mammalia; order Artiodactyla; family Bovidae; genus Neotragus; species Neotragus pygmaeus. The sequence goes on along the minus strand of SJYV01022864.1, from coordinate 75,202 downwards.
GAAAAGAACTGGCTCATATTTGAGGTCAGGTTTGGCTTTGACCTTACTGGTACTACATTTACACCCATGAGTAGCTGACCAGCCCAGATTGTTTAATGGTGCTTCCTTTACACTTTTCAGTTGACTTCCATGCCATCACAAAGGAAACTGGAGTTAAACTTTTGTGTAGTCTGTAGTAAGTATGTGTAATTTGTTTTATGGCTTATATTAACATTTAGGGGTAAACATGTCTTAGCTAACACAAATAGTCCTTGCTTAGGTACAAGGCTAGGTATTAAAGTATGGCTTGTACTCTGTTCTGTGTAAATCATTTAACTTCCTCAGGCTTTCAAAAACTAGGTCTTTTTTCCCCCAGAATTGGGTTGCCATGCTTTTGGACCCAGCGCTTGGGGTTTGAGCGAGCTGGAAATGCGTGGAGGTGTCACCAGGCGCTGGTGGCTGGGGGGCAAGCTGGGCCTGCAGGCTCCCTCTGGTGGAGAGGCGTATCTTCGGCAGCCCCTCTCCTCTGGCCTGGAGTGAAGCATCACTCTAATTTGGTGGCTCCTCTCAGCGACTGCTGCTGTCCCCAAGGCCAGGACATTCCGCAGTGGTAGGTTCTCACAGGGCCAAGAGCTGGGTTACAGTCACTCCCATCAGGAGTCAGCTACTGGCCAGCTGGGCAAGAGGTGTCTCTCATGAAAAAGGTAGCACTCAGGTTTGGTGTTTTTTTTCCTAAGTGCCTAAATAAAAAAGCCAGGCTGTTTGTACAGAAACATTTTCATAAGAAAATGGTTTTGCCCAGACTGCCTTATTCAGAGGTATCTGTGTCAGCAAGCAGATACACCTGAATTGAGGTTTAGGATCTGCGTTTGTGTGCGTATCAGGTCAGACAGCTGATGGGACAGCTGCCATTGAGGACCTGGATGCAGGCATGGGGACAGTGTTAAAGTGTGTCTGAGACGCCTTAGTGGTTTCTCCAAAGTGGAGAAAAGGTATTAAATGAATGACAGAAGGGTAAGGACGCTAGAAAGTAGCTTAATTTCTTGCACAATATGCAATAGCCAGTGCTGTTGTGAACTAAATTCCGTGTGGTAACCTAACGTATGCAGGTCTGTGGAAACGCTGTGGAATAAGTCCAGGAAGGATGGATAGTGTTCCAGCTGGTCCTCCTCAGAGGAAACACAGCCAGAGTGTGCTGGGAGCCTTTACTGAGTAATAGTCAATAGAAGGTTAGGAGTCAGTCTTGGTGATTCACTCAGTGCCACTTCTTGCCATCATTTTGAAATTGTTAAGCTAGGCGTAGTTCAGAAAGCAGACCTGAGGCCTTGGTGGGAGATGGAGCCGCGTTCGTGCTCTGGCGGGATACCGTCTGCAGAACATGACTTTCCTCTTTAAGGCAAAAGGCTCCTAGGTTTTGCCTCTTCACTTTGTTTACGTTTAAAGTTGCACTTGCTCAGCTCCCAGTGTTTACGAAGCCCTTACGTTTGGGATGCTTTTCTATAATAAAATGTTACCACTTGTGTCCATGTTTTATTGTTGCTGTTTTTAGCGGAGTAGGTTTGGAGCGGCAGTGCAGCACATAGGCTGCCGGAGGGTCTCTTCCAGAGGGTCTCTTCCTTTCCACGGCCGCTGGGAGCTCACCTGGAGTGCATGCGCTCTTTCCCACGCTGTGGCTCCTTGTGATTCCCAGGTTCCAGAGCCCTAACTGTCTGCCGTCTCAAGTGTCTGGTTAACTTGCATTCAAGACCTCTTGAACCCTCAAATCCAACTAAGTGGGATCCCACAAAGCCAAATGTAAAATAAGGTCAGACAGCTCATCTATGTTCTAGTTTTGGTTTAGAGCAAGTGAGGAAACATGGCAGGAGTGAAAGGCAGGTGAGAAGATGGGTCCCTGGAAAGCACTGCTGTGGGCACCTCATTCCTCCTCTGCTCGGGTCCTCCTCGACTCCCTCCGCTCACTTCGCCGGAGCTTATTGGTGATACAACTTCAAGGCTGCTAAACAAGATGGCCTCCCTGGCAGGCCTGCCCTTAACAGCACAGAGGTCAAGAACATGCTCTGAAGACATGGCCTGTTGAGAATGTTCAAGGCCAAACACTGCTTAATCGTGGGGACACACTGCCTAGGACGCAATTCTTCCCTTCAGAGGACTTTTATAATTGCGTAGAGAAGACAGATCCATAAATAGTTGAGGTCACTTGGGAATCCCAAAAGGGTAGAGTAGCCAGTTCTTACTGTGAGGATTAGAGGAGAGTTCACAAGAAGACTTTCTACATGACACGTGAACCAAACTGTGAAAAACATAGTGGTTTTGGACCCATGAATCTAAAAGGAAGAATTCCAGACCAGTTCAACTGTATAATCAAAGATGTGAAGGTGAAATAATTGCTTACTGTCATGAGGGAAGAGGAAGGGGGCATGCCGAAATGAGGCCAGAATAAGGAAGGACCCCTGTACCTCAGACAAGGTGTTTGGTCTCACTGCATAAGCTATTGGGAGCCTTAAGGGTTTTATCAGTAACCTCAGATACGCAGATACCACCACCCTGAAGGAAGAAAGTGAAGAGGAACTAAAGAGGCTTCTTTGATGAAGGTGAAAGAATGAAAAAGCTGGCTTAAAACTCAACATTCAAAAACCTTAAATCATGGTATCCGGTCCCACCACTTCATGGCAAATAGATGGGGAAATAATGGAATCAGTGACAGACTACTTTTCTTGGGCCTCAAAATCACTGCAGATGGTGACTGCAGCCATGAAATGTAAAGATGCTCCTGGGAAGAAAACCTATGACAAACCCAGACAGCATATTAGAAAGCAGAGACATTACTTTGCCCACAAAGGTCTGTATGGTTTCTCCAGTAGTCATGTACGGATGTGAGGTGGACCATAAAGAAGGCTGAGCCCTGAAGAATTAGTGGTTTTGAACTGTGGTGGTGGAGAAGACTCTTGAGAGTCCTCTTGGACTGCAAAATCAAACCAGTCAATCCTGAATATTCAGTGGAAGGACTGACGCTGAAGCTCCAATACTCTGGCACCTGATGCAAAGAGCCAACTCATTGGAAAAGACCCTGATGCTGGAAAAGATTGAAGGCAGGAGGAGAAGGGGATGACAGAGGATGAGACGGTTGGATGGCATCACTGACTGGATGGACCTGAGTTTGAGCAAGCTCTGGAGTTGGTGATGGACAGGGAGCCTGGCATGCTGCTATCCATGGGGTCGCAAAGAGTTGGACAACAAAGAGTGAACAAGGAGTTTTATGCAGGAAAATGACATGACCAGATCTGGAATTTTAAAAGAATTTCTTTGGCAGCAGGGAGAGCAACAGACTTGAAACGGGAAGGAATAGGAACAGAGAGGCCAGCAAAGAGACCATAATGATGGATTCAGCAAGGAATGATGAAGACTGGCAGGATGGACGAGCATGCCCAAGAATTATACATGTTCACTGATGGGAGTTGTGTAGGAAATTTCTGGCTTGGACGGCCAAGGAAGAGTGAGCTAGAAAGAAGGCGGTGGAAGCAAGAGAATCTCCCTAAACAGTTTGCGCTGGTAAGAGGCCTTCTGGGTGGTAGTTTCTGATAGGCACTTGTTATGTGGGATCTAGAGTTCTGGGGAGACATTCTGGGCAGGATGGTCGTTTTGAAGATCTCGCCACAGAAATGGCAGTTGAAGCCACAGTATGGGGGAAGTCACAGGAGTGAAAAGAAGGCGAAGGCAAAGGCACTGTTCTGAGGAGCCCCAGCACTTAGGCAGCAGCGGAACAGCAAGTCAAAGAGGTGGAGGAGTTGTGAGTGCCGCAGAGTGGTCAGGTAAACGGGGGCTGAAGAGGAGCCAGTGCACATGGCAGTTAGGACACCAGTGACCAGAGGAATGATTTAAAAAATTAGTAGTATGTTTGCACGTGGGACAATTAATCCTAACACATTTCATACAAGGAAGAAGCTAGAAGCAAGAGGGTGATGCAGTAACACTGAGGAAGTGTTCTTTAGAAAGGAATACTTATTCAAGGCTCCATGCCTCCGTCACTGCAGGGGAGCATACCTACCAGCCTCCCAAATCCTGGCCTGCACGTTCCCCTCTGCTAAATCACTGCTACTTGTAAACATCTCTAGAAGTGTCCTCAACCTTCCCAGGAACTCAGGGTTGGCTTAACTGTACTGTTAACAGCAACACTAATAGAGTAATAACTTTATAGTTGATGCCACAATTCTGTTAAGCCAACTTGCTGGCTGGGAACTTTTTCCTCACACTGATCTGTGGTTCAGAACCACAGTGGGCTCCCTACTGCTCCCTTGAGTGCCTGGGACTGAGCTCTGTGTTTTATGGATGCTTAAGTATTAGGTGAGCAAGATGTTTATCTCTGAAAATATGCCTGAAAAGCATCATAGTTGGCTTTGATAGACGATTCCAGGGAAATGTTTGCTAACTAGGAAAGGAAAATACCATTCACTGAATCCTTTTTGCATTCAATTAAAAACACCATTTGGGTAACACGCAGAGGCCCAGGAGAGAGTAACAGAAGGTGATCCAGGAAATGTATTTTCCAAGGAAATGATTCACAGTATTAGCAATCAGTGGCAGAGGATTCTTATATAGATGAGCACTAAAATGAGCCATCTGCTATTCAGTGCCTATTAATCCGAAAAGAATTTGCCTCTTACTTTTGAAAGTAATTCTTAAATAGGTACTGAAGAAAATTCTGATGTACTCCTGAATCAAGGAGACTGAATGACATCAGTATTCAGTTTCACTTTAGTACATGGTACAGTTAAGTTCTATTATTTTCTAACTCCCCACTAAGAGACAGAACCCAGAGACAATGGTTCCCGACATTTCTTGAAACTCATGAGCCACAGGAAGACAACACATTCTGTTTAAGCTGCATTTAAACAGATGCCTGAATTTAACAGATTCCCACCCTGCTTGGTCTTTGCCCGAAACTCCTTTCTGGGACCCAGAGAAGGCTCCTCATACTTGTCCTGAGCAGAGCCCTGCTCTGGTGGACGTCAGGAGCTGAGGTGTCCATCTTGGCAGCTTGTGAGAAAGATGGGGCTGAACTTCAAACAGCTGTACAAAGGGCCCACCAGCTGACAGCACTTTCGTCAGCGGGTCTCCCCTCAGCCTTGCTGCACTGAACTGCAGGTGTGCCCGCTGCCCTGTGACTGAGCCTTCTAAGGAGCAGAGGTACGGGGCCGACAGAAGGGCGGGCTCCCATCTTCCCTGAGAGTAAAGCATTCTGCCTAAGGTTGGCGTTCACTGTTGCAATGCTTTGCAGACAAAGGGGTTTAGAAGAAGCCACCAGCATTCTGCCTCTTGGTATTACAAGCCACATTTGCTTTAAAACACACAAATTTATACAACTGTTTTCACACAGTTTATTCAGAAGTTTAGAAGTTAAAATGTGAGCATTCCCCCCCACCCAAGAAAAATCATCCCATGCCACTTTCCAACATACAGACTATCACCCTCCTATTCTCATTACCCATGCTTACCACACACTCTTGCAAAACACACAGGGGTCAAGGCCCCAACTATTTGGTAATCCAAAGAAACTACATAGTTACACAAAAGACTCTCACTTCCTTTTCACCAGCAAACCATGGGTCAAATTCAGAATAAGGGGCAAACACATGATCTTCATCCAGAGTTAATATTTCCCTAAAATTCTTTTTCCTTCCTCTTAAGTCATTAAAACCCAAAGCAGTTTCACTTACTACTGTTACTTTGATACTACTTTTTTTTTCCTGAATGGCTAAGCTAGGACATACTTTCCTTTCATAGCTGATGTTTACAACCTCAAGACTGTCAGGAAGCAGTCTCCCAGTTGTAACTTGGCCACGACACTCTGCAATATGCAAAGTTATCACATAGGTGCAAATGACACTTTAAGAGTCATCAAAAATTTTTTACAGCAATGCATTAATATGGAGCCTCCACATTTTTCTGATGCAGCAGAAGTTCTCTAAAGGTGGTGGCAGCTGTGAAAAGGCACTTCATGCTAAAATTCAGAGGGTCTCTCTTCAGAGACCATCCCAGCAGAGAGCTCTGGTCAGCCCAGGCCTGCAGGTGACCCTTTAGGGTGGAGAGGACCATCCCCCAGGAAGGCATCTGCAAAGGAAAAATTTGTAATGATTCCAAGGCAAAATGGTTACTTAAAGTTGGGAGAGGAGAAACACTGAGAATACAAATACGGTCGCACCAGGGGCCGAGGAGTGAACTGCACAAGCATCTGCAGGCTGGCCCTGCACTGTGTGCTGGGCTGGTTCCCTCACTGCTCCAGGAGGTCCTGGAGACACAAGGGGAGCAGCACCTTAGCCGAGGGGGTTCCCGGCCGCCTGCTGTGTTCCCAGGAAGGAGCTGAGGTCCTGCTGGCAGCACTTGTGGGTAACTGCTGGTCCATGGCAATATCCAAAGGGATTTTCTGATACAGTCATGAAGAGAAGGTGAGGATTTTCCACGCAATCTGAGACTCCTTGGTGATGCCCAGCAGCCTTTGGGCCTTCTAAGAGCAACGATGGATCAAGCTGGCCTCCTCCATCAATACTCAGAAAAGCAGCAGGAGTATTAGATGGGCAGGAGCAAATAAATCAAAATGGATTGAGTCTTTATCCTAGTACCATAAATAAAGTGCACCATGATTGGAGGCTATAAAAAGCCACTTGCCAGAGGCTGAGGTCTGGGGAGAAACCACCATAACCATCCATTCAGAATGGCGGATCATTTCCTTCAGCCAGAATGCTGGCTGCTGACGCTCTTTATTGCATTATTTCCTTTAGTACTACGAACTTTTAGCCATAAAGAAAAAAATACTTGGTGGGCTTCACAGGAAGCCTGTCACAGAAACCCAGAACTGGCTGATAATAAGTTTATGTTACAGTCTCAAAGCTGGATGATGGCTGTTTTTCCCCCTTCGTTCTGATGAACTTAGGAAAATTTGAGTTTTTTTTAAAACATCAGATTGGCTCATGATACTTCTAAAGAAGCAGGACAGTCGTTCATCGCCAACATAGTAAAAATGGTTGTCTTTGTTCCACCGGTCATCAGGTGTTATGCAAGGGAATCCACTTACTATCACCACGTTCACCACGTTGGTGGGTTCCATAAACTTCCTGGAAACTCTTTCAAAAGAGTATGTGAGAAGAAAACCATGATGTTGTACAAAGAACTCTGCTTGATTTAGGATCCCTTTTCAAGGAAAACTATTTTGCTGCTTTCATGTAGGAAGGTATCGCCCCCCGTGCAGTCAGGCCCTCAAAGCGCTTGTAGGTGTAATTGATGAAGACCCAGTCTTTGTTCTTGTAGTCTGTCTCAGGGTGGTTACTTGTTGCCACTGGGAAAGAAACAGATGTGAGAGTTGATTCACAGCCTCACCCTGATGGACTACTCAGTAATGAAGACGTGACATTCTGGAGAACATTCTGCAGATTTTCTACATTTGCTTGCCTATGTTCCTTGAACCTCATATTTTTCACAATATTTTTAAAGTTTCATTTTCCCACTTCTGTCATTTCAGGTTACCTAACCTTTAATAAACAAGACAGCAAATCTTTGTGGTTGAGCCATCTAAATGTAGGCGTTTGTATTCACTTTCCATTTGGCAAGGTCTCACTTGCTGCCCAGCATTAACACTGGAAATATACTTACAAACAGCCTGAAGAACTGAAGTTCCTCTCCGTGTTCTCTACCCTGATATCACCCAAATTTGGGGGACATAATGCACTGATAAGGCAGCCTGAGGTGGCGGTGGTATTACCTGTTGGCTTAAGAATATCAGATTCTGGAAACTCATCGAAGTTTGAAGTATCATCAATGCTTTTTATTTCAATAGATATTGCAGCAGGTCTCTCTCTGCCAAGAACAGACATGCCAAAAATTACTATGGTTAGTAATCATATGGGTCACAACTAATAAGTCCGGGAAAGACCCCTGATCTGACTGACAGGGAAACACTGTCCACTGACAGGCAGCCTTTATTTCCTTTGAAAAGCTGTGACCACTGACAACCACACTAGCTGGCTAAATCCAAACAAAATTGTGATGAAAAAATATAACAATTATCTATCGCTAGGAAGAAAGACAAGAAAAATAAGGTGAAATTATAATTCAAAGTTAGCATACTCCTGACAGCCTGCCCTGTCTGCTGAAAAGGGAAACCCAGCCTTCGTGCAGGGCTCTGCCCTCTTCTACCAGAAATGCCACCGAGTAGAGAGGCTAAAAGGCAAAGGTTAAAAATCACAAGCATGCAAATTAGGGACAATTATGAAACAGATACAACTTCATCTTCTGTTTAGCAACCAGGGAATGCTGGCTACAGCGGTGTGGGCAGAACATTGACAGCGCTCTACGACCCACCCTCCATGACAATTTCATGCTCCCCTGCCTCCCCCCCCCCCNTATGAAACAGATACAACTTCATCTTCTGTTTAGCAACCAGGGAATGCTGGCTACAGCGGTGTGGGCAGAACATTGACAGCGCTCTACGACCCACCCTCCATGACAATTTCATGCTCCCCTGCCGCCCCCCCCCCCGATTCCTTTCTTCCTTCTCTACCCCCCAATAACAGCCTCCACCTGTGGGCACAGACTGTCCAGCTGGTGGCCCCCAACACTAGAGAGACAGGTGTGTCCGAGGTAAAAAGCTCAAGCAGTCCTTTCACCATGGAATCCAAAGGTGTTTCACTTTGGAAACAACTGCTGGCTTCAACAAATCCTGTGGCACATGGCTGACAGGAAGTCCCAACTCCCAGTCCTTACCAGGAATGAAAATCAGGACAAGACCCTGAATTTCTAAAAAGCTCTCTTCCCATACTTGGTATGCCAGTAATGGCTTCTAAATTAGTATTAAGCAAACTATAGATTCAAATTATCTTGAAAGCTTTTATATGGATATACCTGATATGTTCCCAGTCAACACCTTCAAAAAAAGAATTATTTTTGATTTCCTCAACTCCAGGGGCTCCAATTCTATGTTCCCATTCACAGCAGAACCTGGAAAAGAGAGGCCTTTCAGCACACCTCAAGCAGTCTCCTCAGAAAAAGGGAAGGAATAACCTCCCCCTTTTTTAAAACAAGAGAGAAATGGGAGGAAGCAGAGGGCAGACCTAAAAAATGATGAAATTTCAAAAAAAAAGATTCATTCATCTCAAAAGGCCTAGGTGGGGGACAGGAGAAATGGTCTCTGATACCTCAAAATTAGATCCTTGGCTTTCTCAGAAATAGGAACTTCTGGAGGAAAAGTCAAAGTTTCTTTCCAGTTCATCACCTTCTTATATGTCTCTTGAGGGGTCTCAGAACAGAAAGGTGGGTAGCCTGTAATGAAAAGGGAACTTCGGAGCCTTCACATCCCAGAACTCTTGAATCTGAGTGAGATTATTACACTTGATTCTAATATAGAATTTTAATGATCCTATGTGTCCTTGCCTATGTGACATGGACAGGATTCCCACTCATCCCAGAAAACAACTAAACCAACTGTTCATTTCCCCCCAAATCCAAAGTGAAGTTGTGCTTCTGATACCACTTGGGAGCCAGCTACTAGCTGGGGCTTAAGAGGAAGGACAGAAGCCCAAGCTGTGAACTCGGGGCTCCCTGGGCCCCAAGAAGGAAAAGAAAGGATGCGGCACTAAGAAACAACCTCTTCCAGGAACATCCTTATTTGGGAAAGTGATCCCACGCCTGAGAACTGCAGGGCAGAGGGCAGTCACAGCATGTTATTCCACCTGCCCCCCGCATGGATCACATCCACCTCCACAGGCACCCATCCCACGCTCCGAAGACAGCAGCCAGACGCTGCCATACCGTCATTCCCACGGGCTCGCTCTGGGCCAGCATGGACAGGGCTCTCCTAGCACTCAGGCATATGGCACCCCCCCAGACGCGTCCCCTAAATACACAGATACACCAAGCAAGAGGGAGAGAGGTCAGAGCAGCCCATGCTTTGAAGGCTTTGAGAGAGAAGGGGCACAGCAAGTAAGAGTGCTTCTAATACTGCCCATGAAGGCTCTCTGAATACACTGGGTGTTTAATAAATGCCAGTGAATCAAAGAGCTGCCAGATGGAGAGGATGGAAAAGTCAGAGAAAACCATGATCAACGATCAGCAAAGCCACGACAGGGTGCCCGTGAGCCCAAATACAGTGGGATTCATTTGATGACCCAAAGTTTTCTACCCAGGAAACTTCACAGTGAAAGACAAGGGGGGAGAAGTGCTCACTTAGATACCCCAACTGAAACAGTCTTAACGCACGGCTCCTTCCTGACCCCACAGAAAAAGTTCCCTGAAAGCACGCGACTTACCAATGAGCATTTCATACATGATCACCCCCAGCGACCACCAATCACAGAGCTTGTTGTACCCGGTCTGCATGAACACCTCAGGAGCAATGTAGTCAGGAGTGCCTACTGTGGAGAAGGCCTGAAACACGCACCACATGTCAGGGAGGCCTGGCAGGAAGGCAGACGCCCAGAGTTCTGTCCTAGAGACCAGAGGCTAGGAGACCACCTGGAGCTACCCAGACTAAATAAGCAGGAAGGCCTCTCCACAGCACTTCCAAAACGAAAATAAAGCCTCGTCAGTGAAGTGAGAGGCCATTCACTCAACGGCAGAGGTCAAAGGCATCTGCCAGGTATAACAGTACCATAACAGACTGAGTGCCCAGTGGGTGCCAGGCTCTGATACTTCTATGCTTATGAGCCTATGACCAAACTCAGCAGAGAGGACTCTGTAGATAAAACTCTGATGCCCAAAACGGCTTTGCCTAAGGCCTCAGAACTGGTCAGGCGGTAGACCCCCATTTGGAAATTAAAGGTATAGTCATAAACTGTTGGTCAAAAGTTTACAAATATCTACTTATCAAACTGAAACATGTATGTAATAGTTCCTAGGCGGTTATTTTCTAAATTCAAATAATTACTCTCTCACACCAGGACTGCAATACCAGGCGAAGCGCAGTCACAGCCTTCCTGTGCTCAGCGTTTGAGAGCTTGCCAGTGGTGAAAGCTCAGATCTAAGTGCTTTCCATGCTATACAACTTGTAAAGTTAAAAGCTACAGCTGTGTGGTGTTTTAAAAAATATTATGAAACAGTGCAAACATATAGAAAAAAAAAGCACAGACAATACAACATCCATGTACCCATTACCTATATTAAAGAAAAGTTAATAACCTGTGATATTTTTCTCTCAGGTCATTTGTCTTTTTAAAAGAAACTATGTAAACAAGAAAAGTGAGACTCCTTCCCTCTTCACTGAAGTCATAACAACCTGAAGTTGCTGTGTTATGACTGTATAGAAATTTGCATACATGACATATTACTCCTTGCATATTTCAATTCTTAATAAAGGGTTTCATACTGTGCTGTATTATTCTACAATACTACAACTTGCTTTTTTTCTTCCACATTATGACTGAGATTTATTCATGTAGCTCTTAGTTCACCCATTTCGCTGCTGTACACTGCTGTTACATTATACAAGTGACAATGGTTTTTATCCATTCTTCTGTAAATGGATACTTATGCTGCTTCCAATGTTTCACTCTAACAAGTAACACCTGAATAAACATTCTTATAACACCTCCTGGGCACTGGGAGTATTGCTGGGTCTTCCATTATGAGCATCTTCAACTCAATGAGACATCTTCCAGTTGTCCTCCAAGGTAGACAAGTTGTCCTCCTCTTTAAACATGCCCAGTGGGGATAGCTCTTGGTGATCCACTTTCACCAACACTTGGCTTTGCCAGACTCTTCAATTTTTACCAATCTGATGAATATGAAATAGGATCTTGCTGTTTTCATTTGCAAGATCTCTAGTAAGGCTGAGTGCATATTCATCTGTTAATCAGACATTCAGTTTTCTTTTTTTTTTTCAGTGAATTATTGTTCAGATCCTTTGACTATTAGCTTTTTTTCCAGTTGCATCACCTTTTATCATTGACTCACTGGAATTCTTTTTAAACTTTAAAAAAAACCAAACCTTTTTTGGCCTCACAGTTTGTGGAATCTTAGTTCCCGGACCAGGGACTGAACTCTGAGCTTGGCAGTGCAAGCTCAGAATCCTAACCACTGAACCAACATGGGATTCCATTCCTCTGATTTTAAAAAGTAATTCTGCCACGAGTCTCTCAAACTGAGATCTTAGTTTTGTTTTTGAGCTTTGTAAAGATGGTAACATTCTACATGCAATCTTCTGCTTGCTACTTGATTTTTCCTCTATTTTGTTTTTAAATTTGATCTATGATGTCACATGTGGCCGTTGTTCAATTATTTTCACTACTAAACTATATTCTATTCCAGAATGTAACCATTTTCCTATTGATGGACACTGGGTTATTTCCAGTTTTCTGCTATTATGAAAATGCAATAGAACATTCTTTAGATATCTCCTGGTTCAGAGATGCAAGAGTTTCTCCAGGGCATCTGACTAAGAGTAGGTACGCACATGAACTGGAAGATAATTCCAAAGGAGTTGGACCATGTGGCTTGCCTCTTATTTTGCTTATATTTTTCAATATACAAATTATTTTTCTTTAAAGTAGCAAAGTACACTAAGTATTCCTTCACAATTTGTACTTCTTAATTATCTGCATTATTTCTCAGTATGTTATTTAAGAAACTCTTCCTTACTGAAGTCATATACACATTGCCTTGTATTCGCTTCTAAAATTTGTAAAGTTTTATTTTCCATCTATAATTTTTTGTGTATATTGTAAGGTAGGAATTCATTTTTCCATATGAATAACTGTACATTGTTTTTTTTCAAATATCCAAGTTAAATAACATAAATGCCACTTTTTTAATCTTTCAAATTTGAAATATGGATTGGGCTTTCCCCAAGAAGCATTAATATTTTAATTCTAATTATAAAAGTTAAGGAACTATAGAAACCCTTCAAATTAGACTAAATATATTCCAGCGAAACTAGATGTTAAGTAAATTCTATTTGTCCGAAGATTTCCATTATAAAACTGAGATCTTTCGCTACAAAAAAAGGAACTTAAGATACTAAGGTATAAAAAAAAATCCTGGAGTTACAGGATGCCGGCAACAGCAGGTTCCAAATTGCTCTCACCTGGGAGCCAGAGCCCCTCCTTGGGAGCCCACGCTCACTGCCCCACCTGTTAAGTACAGGTAATCAGGGACCGCCCCCTTCCCAAACCTCTGTTTTCCATGCTGACGTGTCCTCCAACTTCAAGCTCTTAATACCTCAAATCTGTACTTTTTTTTTTTCCTTTTGTTGTCTGAGTGTTGTTTACAGCGTCAACTGAGGCTGTGCTAAAAAGTTTTGTTCATTGTTAAGAGTAATTTCAGATGTGTTGCAACTTACTATTTCATTTATGATTTTAGGGGAAATAGCAATTTAATTTCTTTCTTAATCACTTCTGTAAATTTTACACTTTAAAAAAATTAATTGACAAAGGTTAGATGCATATATGTACTTCAACTTTTACCTCTGTTTAATAAATAAATTAAGGTTGACTCATACCTTGTGGCTCGGTTGGTAAAGAATCCGCCTGTAATACAGGAGCCCTGGGTTTGATCCCTGGGTTGGGAAGAGCCTCTGGAGAAGGGAAAGGCTACCCACTCCAGTATTCTGGCCTGGAGAATTCTATGGACTATATGGACACGACTGAGCGACTTTCACTCATACCTATGTCCTAATCGGTTACTGGTCTAACAATCACCCAGGACCATGCTGGCACTACAAATATTAGAATGGAATTTAAGCAGCCAAAGATGAAGGTAAAGCCTCCACTTGTTTTCTGTGATTTTCAACAGACTGAAAAGTAAGAGGCTGGGTGAACAACTACATATGTTAGGCTTACCCTTCTAAGCATTAACTTATATTAACCTTCCACTAGCAGAATGGGATCACTTACGAAAGGTCAAAAGCACAGGGTTAAATGACCTTTTGAAGACTGACTAAAGGCAGCTTTATTTCCAAGTTATCAAATGAGGTAATATGAGGATGACCACTTCTACTGTAGATAAAAAGGCAAGAACCTTAACCAGAGCATGAGAACCTAAGTTTATTCAAATTAAAGAATAATAAATATTAAAGGTCATTTAACTCCAAATGTAGAACTTGTGCAACCTCCTTCCTTATAGACCTATAAGGCATTTCTAGTAAGTTTGACATGACTCTCTGGTTTATGTTCAAGGGCATAAAGCTTCTCAGAGTATGAGGATAATTTAAGGCATTTAAGACTAATTATCCCCAAAATAAAAGTGGCCAAAGATTAAATCTTAGTTTGCTTAAAAAAAATTTTTTTTAATCACAGAAGATTCCTTATCTTTTGTTACCTTCCAAAACACAGATAAATATCAGTCTCCCAGTAATGGAGGAGCTACTGTCTAAGAAACAGTTTCTTAGGTAAAGGGTCTCAACTTTGACTGCATAGCAGAATCACCCAGAGCCCTTTTAAAAAACCAGGTACCCAGACTATATACCCCAAACCAACTGCATCACAATCTCCTGGGGTGGGACCCAGACCAGACATCAGTATGTTAAGTTTCCCAGGTGATTCTGGCGATCAGCCAAGCCAAAGATCTACAGCTCTGTGACAGAAAACAGAAGCATCTGAAAAGATTTGTTCCCAATGTTCCCTAATCCTTAACAACCTATGTAAATGGTGCTTCAACCACCTACAAAATTTAAACATTTAAAGAGTATTAGAATTCCTAAGAAGGCTATGATGTGATTAGGTATATCAAACTTTAGTATCCCCAAATTAATGTTAGAAAAGATATCAAAGATTAATCTCATTTACTACATTTCCAAAAATGTTTAGGTTAATGCCTCTCCCAGGGCCCAGGTTTAACATAAAAATCGTAATATTCAAAACATGGTCTTGGACCTCAAATGAATCCAAAAATTGCAAGCCTTTCCTTTGACTCTTTCTTAATCTTAAGGCTTCCAACTTTCACATATGACTAACAGGTACTTACTAGCAACCTATTAAATGAGTTATTAGAAATACCATAGAGAACCCTAATTCAGTGTTTTACTAAGGACTCTGGCCAAAACACAGTATTTGGCAAACCTGCCAAGTTACAACTGTGTACACCAACAAGCAGAAATGCCACTATTTCTAGAAATACACACACATGATCATCATTCCAAGTTAGTCACAGTTTCCCATCCTTGCCATTCTTGCTTTCTAAAGACCCACTGCCAGTTTAGCTTTACTGTTTTCAATTTGCTATTGGGTTTCTTGCAAAGCCTAATATGCAGGGATATACATTCCTATTACATCTGGTCAATAATTTTCCATAGCTAGACACTGGGATATGTGTATTGTAATTTATGAACCAATGAATCAGTTTGCCTAGACAGAACATTTCACTGGTAAATTTGCACTATTTAAATAGGTTCCAGCATGTTACTGAGGTAATGCAGTAATGTTATTTACTTTTAAGCTTATGGGGCATAATATTATGTGTATATACACAAATTATTAAAGTAAGCATTTCCATTAAATTTCTCTCCAATTTTTAATCACCAAGTTCTTTTTTCTGCCATAACATAGGAAAGGGTGGGGCAGGCGAACTGACTAAATGAATCACACATTTGAGAACCACAGCCTTGAACTTCTGGGTAGGTATTTGTATTTAGTTTCAGTTTGAGAGAACTCCACCTCAAATATAACCCTTTACCACCATAAACAGGGAAAAGGTAGAAGAGGAAGGAAAGCAGCTGTCACCAATGTAAAAGGTCAGAATGAAGTCATCCACTGAAAATGTCAGGACCAAAACAACCTCATTTTATATCTGCCTTCCTTCAAAATACAATTTTTGGTGCTACCAATGTGACAGGCCTCCCTTAAGGTAATTTAAAACAAGGATAGGTAAGCTGCAAACATTTATCAAAAGCAAATTTATGTGCATATTTCTAAACTGATTCATTCTTGGTTTGTAGCATTTAAGAAGCCACAGATACTACTTACTAGCTGACGTCTATTTCTTTTCCAGGTTTCTGCTTTCCTTTTGGAGTTCATGTTCTGAAAAGCTAAAAGTAGAGAAAACAATTTCTAATAAGCAAAGTTCAGCAATGTTTACTACTTTTTTAGGCTCTGGTTCAAGCCACAGGAGACCCTCAAGTCTCGCTTTTCTCCCCACACACCAAGAACTCTGCATGATACATTTCCCACCAAATCTGTAAGCCCCAGTCAGAGGCGCTAAAGCATTAATTCAAAATATCATGCAGACAGTTGTAAGCCACCATCCCTGGAGATAATATGACCAGAGAGGAGGACAGGCCTTAAACAGAATTACAAGGAACTGAATCAAAATCACAGGGAATTCAGTCTCATCAGAGAGGCGAAGGTCCCAAAGTGGACCTAAAACATGCACAACTTTTCAAAGTACTATCAAATTTCCAAGAGTAGTAACTCTTACATAATCAGAGACCTCTGTATATATTATACACTACAGACATAGCTTCCCAAGGATGAACTGTAATTTTAACACACAGTTTCAATGGTTTGGGGCTTCCCTGGTGGCTCAGATGGTAAAGAATCTGCCTGCAATGCAGGAGACCTGGGTTCGATCCCCGGGTCGGGAAGGTCCCCTGGAGAAGGGAATGGCAACCCACTCCAGTATTCTCGTCTGGAGAAGTCCATGAACAGAGAAGCCTGGTAGGCTACAGTCCAGGCTTCTGGGGTCACAGAGAGTTGGACACGACTGAGCGACTAACCCTTTCACTTTCATTTTTCAACAGTCTGACAGAGTGAAAGTAACTTGCAAGCTTCTTTCTGCCGTGACAGAAAGAAGCACCAATAGTAAATCTAACCTGGAGTTGTTCCCAGGATTTTTTTCCTCTACTACTTTTGTTTGCCTGCTCCTTGTTCATCCCTTGTAACCTTCTCAGGAGAGCTCCAAAGAATGCCTGTTGGGAAATCTGCCTTAACACATTTGGTGGCCTTCATCTTCTCTCACCACACAGTACAAATCACAGGCAAACCTGGGAAGGTATTGTTATTCTCGAAAGACTTGAACTGTGAGAATCTCCTACTCCATCCTGCATATTCTGGTTACCAGGGGGAATAACTCTTTCAGGGATAAAAAGGCTACCATCACTATTAACACTTACTGAAATCACTGGGGAGGTTGTGGTTCAGATTCCTATAAAATTCTGTCCTATGTGCTTTTTTCAGTCCTGTGCAAAGGCCAAAGTCAGAAAGCTTCACATGGCCCTATGGAGAGGAAACAAGGGAAAAGAACAGATGAACATTCATGGATGTGGAAGAGAACATTATCCTCTCCAGCTCCGTGCATACCCATTACGGCTCCACAACCAAAGGATGCTGCTGCTGCTTTTATTATGGGGAGAAATATACACTAGCAAATGAATAAAAGATTACTCCAAATCCTATTATATAAATATTATATGTTTTGGGTGTATCCACAGCATCTAATTTTACCTCTTAAACTACCTCGATCAATATTCTGTGTTTCTTCAAAATGGTTTTTAACATCTATATAATATTCAAATGACTCAGTACATCATTGTCTACCTATCCCCACAATGCTACTTAATCCAATCTCAAGTCATGCGGATTACAATAAGCATCTCCGTGCCAGAAAGGGCCCATGTTCCCAACCCTAGTCAGGCATGATACAGAGGATGGTCTTTATAAAAGGCTGTTTGAGCAAGTCTTTATTCACATAGCTTTTTCTCCACTTGAATTATTTCATTGGGATAAATTCCAAGGAGTAAACTATTCCAAAGACAAAGGGAATCGACTTCATTGTACAGTTCTTGGTAAGTGCTGCCGTACTGTATTCCAATCCTCAGTCTCTGCCTTCATCATTCTCCTCACACCTCCTATGAGCCAGGCACCAAGCCTTTACATGTGTTGTCTCATTTCTACTTCTTAAGCCACCTTTCACAGACTCAGAGTCATTAAATGACTTGCTGGTGAAATGGCAGCACCAAAGCCAGAAGTCAAAGCTCTTTCTCTCCAGACCAGGATTATTTAACCCCTCTCCAACCCTTGATCTCATCTGGAAAATACGAATCATGGTATCTTCCTCGCACGAATGGTGAGAATTAAAGCTTGTAAGGCTCCTTCCCTGGTTCTCTAAGGTAGAAGAGGGTGTTCTAGGGGTGGTGAGATTTTGCATTGCAGGACATTTGGTCCACACCAGAAAGTCCTTGGTATTTAGTTCTGTCTAAAGTGGATGTTTTGGATTGGACCAAATTTCAAGGAACTTTTGTCATGAACCAAATGGCCATAGTCAGGACCAAATGTCCACCTAGCAAAATTTTAGGTAGATAAGGAGGTAAAACCTAAACTAGGGGAGCAACTCTTGCTGCTGGGAGCAGCTCTACATTGCTCAAGGTCACACAATCAGAAGCGATGTGGCCAAGGACTGAGCCCTGGGGGCCTCCCCACCTGTGGTCTTTGGTCCCTAACATAGACACGTCCCAGGGCACATGGCCACCGAAGCGTTGCTTCAGAGTAGCTTTCTGTGCTGTTTCGGTTTTTCAATCTCATTAGGTTTGGCTCTGTGTGCACACACACAGGCACAAGCATAAAAGGTAAACTACCAAAGATGGCTTTAAATCTACTAACCTGCTACTTCCCTTTCAGATTTGCAAATAACCTGTTCTACAAGCCAAGGAAGTATTTCACAGTTTTAATTACATGTTTTACCTAGACAACTCCAGAACAGTCTTAAAAAACAGTGCTTGGAGCAAATGCTGTTCAAACCTAGATTTTCAGAGAACTCTGTAGCACTTCTCAGTATACAGCAGGAATTCAAAATGTCTACATTTTCACTTTTACAACCAATATGGCTAAACACATAAATGAGCCCTCCTCTACAAGTCTGGGCTGGCATATTGTAGAGAGCATGTCTGCACCAAACAGGTATCCCCAGTCCTCCTCGGCCGGACTAAGTCCCCAGCTCTTGGCCTTCAGTATGTTTGCTGGCCTTGAACACAGACTTAGCCTACAATGAAGCCAGCACTAAGGCATCTGAACCCAAGACAACACAGAGTAGAGCTACTACTTTATTAATATATATCTAAACTTAAGGACAGAAAAATAATCTCATACACGTTACCATTTTAAAAGCAGAATATCAAGCTATTTACTTTGAGGATGCTAACTGTACATAAACTGACACAAAGAGAAAGCTATTGAAGCTATTATACTAAAATAGTTGTTACTGGGTCTCCCCTGGTGGTACAGTGGTGAAGAGTCTGCCTACTAACGTAGGGGACAAGAGTTCAATCCCTGGCCAGGGAAGGTTCCACAAGGGGCAGCTAAACCTGTCCGCCACAACTGCTAGCCCTGCATGCTGCAGCTGCTGAAGTCTGCCCCATGGAGCCTGTGGCCCCAAGAGAAGCCACCACAGGGAGAAGCCCCACATCCCAAGTGGTGAACAGACTCCACTTGCTGCAATGAGAGAAAGCCCAAGCACCGAACGACACCCAGCACGGCCAAAAGTACTTTATTTATTTAAATAAAAAATAAAATAATAAAATATTTTGAACAATGACATTACATATTTCTTCTTTATAGCTCTCCATATTATTCAAATTTTCCACTACGTTTGTATATTATTATAATGAAGAAAAAAACTATTAAACAGAAGAAATTATTGGACAAATCTCCTACTCTCTCAAAAGAGAAAGATTAAGGTTTTCAAAGAAAGTAGACTAAAACTTTAGATATTTTTCAAAGACTGTTATCAAAAGACAGTAAGAAAGGAAAATACCCTATGAATTAAATTTACTTTCCTACTTAAAAGAATTCAATCTAGACAACAATTCTATGTACCAGAACACAACAATCTAGAATTTTAAAGCTTGAAGGGACTTTGGAGCGTTTCCCAATCAATATATTCACTTTGCAGATGAGTGAGGTCCAGACGGTGCAGGAACTTGTCAAACAGCATCAACAACACAGCAGCACAGGGATTCTCTTCTGATTTGTTCAAAGTTTAAGAATCAGGCAACTCAGTTCATGTGCATGTCTAAAGATAGCTACAAAGAGCCCATCACAGAGGCTGAGCAGGACTCTGCTTTAAGCACAGGGCACAGGGTTTGGAAGCTGAGCTTTGTGACAGATTACTATTGCTGTCGCCATACTTCCTAGTTCTAGGCTGGGATCCTCAACAGAGGGTTTCTTGACAGGGGATGTGTTAGTGTAGTTAATCATATGAGAAGATGACCATCTTTGGCTTCATTACAAAATAACTTAAATTAATTTTATGCTTAATAATTTTTCAAAATGTTCTTTAAGAGGAAAATTCAATCAAATTATGGAATTCATAAGCCTTTCTTACCTTTAAAAAAAAGACGAAAATACACCAGGGATCTCACAGCTCCCCTACTGTGATTACGATAAGTCAGGCAGGGGTTAAGGCAGAGGCTGCTCAGACAGGTAAAGACACACTGGTCAGCCTGCACCCCTCACAGTACCTTGCTGTCCAGGAGAAGGTTGTCTGGTTTGATGTCTCTGTGGATGAATCCAAGCTGGTGAATAGAGTCTATGGCTAACACTGTTTCTGCTATATAAAACTGAGTCTCCTCTTCCGTCAGTGTGTCTTTTTTCATCAACAGGGTCATCATGTCCCCTGGAAACAAGAAAATACAAAGTACACACACAAACACACAGAACAGGATGAGTAACAGCCAGTTTTCAGATATGTCCTCCCTACCTGCCACCATAAGGCGGTGCTAAATAGGCCTCTGCTGTGTCCCAGAGATGACCTACTATGGGCAGAAATGCCCAACATGAGCAGAAATGGTAAGCAGTTTCTAACACTTAAAAGATAAAATTTACAGCCATGGATGGCAAAACACTTTCACTAAGCTAATTGATGCTGACCCCTGAGCAGTGATTTCCACTTTATTTTGGAGAAAGGAAATTTCTCCCACACTAAAATAATAAACCAATCAATCAATAAATTTGCTTAAGACAATTTTTTGGACTGGGGAAAGAGCTACTTTACTTTTCACTTGGCACAAATACCTACAAACTTCTCTAAGGCGTTTCCACATTCTAACAATGGCTGTACTGCCGTTATTAGACAGGCTGAGTGAAGTGAAAGTCACTCAGTCGTGTCTGACTCTGCGATCCCATGGACTATACAGTCCATGGAATTCTCTAGGCGAGAATACTGGAGTGGGTAGCCTTTCCCTTCTCCAGGGGATCTTCCCAACCCAGGGATCGAACCTGGGTCTCCCACGTTGCAGGTGGATTCTTTACCAGCTGAGCTACAAGGGAAGCCCAAGAATACTGGAATGGGTAGCCTATCCCTTCTCCAGTGGATCTTCCTGACCCAGGAATTAAACCGGGGTCTCCTGCATTGCAGGTGGATTCTTTACCAACTGAGCTATCAGGGAAGCCCAAACAAAAATGTAAAAATCTGGGGAGGCTGAAAACAAGCTTTCCACTGTCCATTCACAGAACACTAGAACATATATAAAAAAGTAGGATTTAGGTAGCAAAGTGTTAGTCAACAAAAGCTGTTGTAAATATGAACAGTAAATGCTACAGACTAGGATGTGTAATAACTGCCTCCCAAACGTGCATAGTGAACACCTCCCAAGATCAGTGGGTTTTTTTCTCCAGTGCTTATTTGTAGGTACAAAATGCTTAATGCAACTTTTACAACACAATGTCAGTATTTAGCAGTTAAACAGTAACTTCATTAGTTTGCTGCAAAGTCAAAATTTAAGTATTTCTGCTTAATACTATCAGCATACAATGGTGAAAAAAAGATTCTGATCCAGTTCAACGGTCAGACGAAAGCAAAGCAAATATGAATAAGCAGTTTAAAGGTAAAAGAAACAGGAAAGATTCAGTTCACATTGCATAGAAAGCCATTTATGTTAGAAAATGGAAAAGAGACAGAAACCTTGGATTTTAATAGTGTGTCATGCTGCTTATTTCTAACTTTGAGGGAAGGAGAAAAGTGGATATTTTCCCCTAGGGCAAAAATTAAGGCACTTATTAAGATACTTCCAAAACTTGAAAAACATGATTTCCTAATCACTCCTGGCAGCCACACATTCAATCTGGAGGCTCTGAGGTACCTGTGTGGCCGTAGCGCAGTGGCCCAAGAGAGCAGCCAGTGGCCTCACCTGTGCGAGCGTGCCCACATGATCAGAGCACTCAGGCCAGCCCCATTGAGTGCAAAGGGCAGGGTCCAGGGGACACGGGAAGCTACAAAAGACAGTGCAGGTAAGGCTTGCGGGGACGCATGTCAAGGGGCTGGCTGGTTCCTGAGCTGGTTCTTACTCCTATTTAACAACTGACATCTAAATGTTAAAAAGTTTCTCCTCATTCTGTCATATAGATTCTTTCCTAACCTTCATCAGCTGTTAATAAAAAGTACCTATGATCCTAGATCTAACTAAAGGTTGTCACCAGATCAAATATTATGCCACAATTAGATTAGCTTTGGTATAAAAGCAAAAAAAGAGAAAGTTTTCTTTTTTTTCCGACCAGTGTGCTCAGTTTATCTGCTCACTGGGAAAGCAGACCGTGTTCCTCAGAACAGACGCATGTTCTATTCTGGGTTTACTTTGGAGCTGTCTTACAAGATGCACATGCCAAGTTACCAAAAACTTTAAATTTCAGAAATAAGAAACAGATTGTGACTACTAATATATGTAATGAGAAATTCACTCTTTATAAGTTACAGGGGAAAAAATAAGTTGAAGCAAAGAATGTAATAGCTTCAGTCTTGTCACTGGGTAAACAGACTGACAGAAGGACAGGCAAAGCTCCTAGTTTATTTCTATATATTTAAAAAGAAAATAAATATCCATCTGAAATCATGAGAATGAATGAGAAGGTTACTTTTATGGCCCTAAAGCTGAAGAAAGGCACTCAGCACAGACAGATTACTGACCTCCTTTACAGACCTAAAAAGATACAGAAAGTAACTTTGTGAGCACGGTTAAAAGTAGGTTAATCCATGTAAGAGAGAAACCACAAAACAAAAAGGAAAAATGACCTTTCATCATCAAGTAATTACCTCCAGGCAGGAACTCCATGATTAGGTAGAGGTTTAGCTTATCCTGAAAACTATAGAACATTTTCACAACCCACAAACTGTCTGCCTCCACTAGAATGTCGCGCTCCGCACGAATGTGGCCAACCTGGAGGTACACGCATTGGATTAATGACAAGCCTTGCTCTGCTTTATCAGACTGCATATTTGCTTAAACAACTTAAATACTGTTTGTTGGTATTAAATTGTGATGATGCAAAAGATACAGCTTATGCTTAGGCAAACCTATGAACTCAAAATTGACAACATTTGACTTGAAGGTATTCAGTAATGAAAACCTGAGTCATGAAAGGCTTGAAAATAGCAAAAATCAATGGCTTTAATGCAAATGGAAACTTTAACAGTGCTATAAGGTGAAACTCTGATTAGTTAAAATTACCATTCTTTTCATATCTTTTGTTCTAATAATTCTTTTTTGATAAAAGTAAGTCCCCAAGATGAGACTCTTTAAGCAAATCTTGTCTCGGGTCTTCAGAGACATCTGCGAAGACGGTGCCTTGACAATCCCAGATGCTGTGATGCCACAGTACTCGGTCACAGCTGTGCACATGGGAGATACTCAGTTTGTTTTTTTTTTTTTAACTTTACAATACTGTATTGATTTTGCCATACATTGACATGAATCCGCCATGGGTGTACACATGTTCCCAATCCTAAACCCCCCTCCCACCACCCTCCCCATATCCTCTCTCTGGGTCATCCCAGTGCACCAGCCTCAAGCAACCTATATCCTATATTGAACCTAGACTGGCGATTTGTTTCTTATATGATAGTATACATGTTTCAATTCCATTCTCCCAAATCATCCCACCCTTGCCCTCTCCCACAGAGTCCAAAAGTCTGTTCTATACATCTGTGTCTCTTTTGCTGTCTGTCTCGCATATAGGGTTATCATTACCATCTTTCTAAATTCCATATATATGTGTTAGTATACTGTATTGGTGTTTTTCTTTCTGGCTTACTTCACTCTGTATAATCGGCTCCAATTTCATCCACCTCAGCAGAACTGATTCAAATGTATTCTTTTTAATGGCTGAGTAATAGGTACTCAGTTCTTACTGAACTGAAACATGAGAACAGCTAAGAAGAGTTGTAGATTCCTTTATGACACTGCCAGTTTTCTATTTTTACTGAAATATTTAGCTAGGGAGACCAAGTTGCTAAAGGTTTGGGAGGATTACTTTATTAATTTATTATAATCAAGTTGACTTCATCTATTTTAAATATGTAATAATAATCAAAACACTGCTGCATATCACCAAGTCCCACCCCTTTTCTTCTTATATAAGTGCTGTTAAGTTGCAAGACTGGGCTGAATCAGATCTAAATTTATTAAGACTCAGGCTGATCCTTGAGTAGAGGTTTTTATCTTAACATGTGCTCCAGGGTGGGACCTCTTACAATGTTTGGAGGTGAAAATATACCAAGTTCACAAATTGGCACTTCTACAGGCAAACTCAGCCCCTGGTTGTTGCTTTGTTTGATAGGATGCTCTGCATGCTTGTCTTAATGGAATGTCTTCAGCAAAGCCAGGCGCTCTCTATTCCATTCAGACACAGACCCCAGAGCCTTCTCCCCTGTCTTACACCTAACCTGCCTCATCTTTCCATGCTCACTCCTATGGGCCTAAAACGCCTATTGAATTTTCAGTTTCTACTAAAATTGTTTTCAAGGAAATTTTTAAGTAACTTCAGTGTTTTAGAAATTTTACATTTTTACATCTCTACTTATGGCATGAGGGTGGAAAAAATGGAAGAAGGTAACAGTGATAAGGAATGGTGCTATAAAACCAGGATGAAGCCCAGTAAAGATCTGAGGAAATGCTCATGCCACTTGCTGGCTCTGACCCAGTCAGTTACTACACAAAGACTGCACGAAGCTGACCTCACCCACCTGTTCCCTTGACTCCCGTGAAGGCCTCTGCCTACTGCAGGGACACACAGAAAAGGACAGGCGTGACCACTGTTGCTTGTCACTCACCTTAGAGGGCAGGACCGTGACTGCAACATTCCCGGTCTGTCACAGGGAAAGCTGCAGGCACGGTGACCACATCCTGCCCTTTTCTCCTGGGGCTGAACAGCAAGTCAAGAACTCAAGGTCTAGGGGTGGAGTCAGGCGATTTTAGGGAGGGATGGGCTCTGGATTCCCTTTCCCCTGCTCCATAAACACTGAGTGGGGTGGAAATTATGTGCCAGCTGTGACCCAGGGCACTAGGAGAGCAGACGGAACAGTCTTTGGGTCCATCTTACCTCTACACGGGCATCAAAAACCAGAGACTGTCCTTTTGCACAGGAAGAGAAATGGGAAGAGACTAGCTAAACACTGGTCTCTTATCCTCTAAAATTCATTTTCCAGGTAGCAGAAATTTCCATCTTGTGAGACAGAATAACAACCGGAACTCTAAATAGGTAGCTGTAATTCTTGCTCAGTTTCGTAAAAGCAAATAAG
Source organism: Neotragus pygmaeus (assembly GCA_006410875.1). NCBI lineage: Eukaryota > Metazoa > Chordata > Mammalia > Artiodactyla > Bovidae > Neotragus > Neotragus pygmaeus. The sequence continues at coordinate 49,744 of SJYV01022864.1, read as the reverse complement.
AGTTTTTCCTCTGCAGAGGGCACCGACACCTCTAAGAAGTCAGGCTCTGAACCTGTGCTTTGCCAGCCCTACTCAGAAGGGACGGACTTGGCCCACAAAGCTGCTGCCTGCTTCCTCAAGACAGCTGCCCCAGGTCAAGTCTGTGGCTGGAAACCTTAACTGGACCACACTGAGATCAACCCTAGGGAGCTGAGTCCCTAGGGAGCTGAGTCCATCAGCAAGACGAGCTAACGACTTAAGCTAATTCATTTAAACTCCTAATTGGAACAGACATTTCCTTTATCTTCACATAGAAAGTCTTTAGAAACTGATTTTGAAGAAGGTACAGTACTTGACAGAATATCTTTAATATTCTGGATCATCCTGTTACTACCTGTTACCTCTATGAAGGACTAGTAAGTCGAAGTTATGACGTGTATTTCTCTTTACAATTTTACTCTACTATTCATTTGATAAAGAAATACTGTGAGTCTTGGTTAAAACCACAGGAAATATATCTTGTAAAAATAAAATTTACTTGTGACATACAAACTATACAGACTAATCAATACAGCTTCACATTCTCCTTTTCAAGATTAACTAAAGCTCCTACAGTGTCAATACCCTTATCACACTGATTTTTAGATACATTAATAGGGCTAGTGTACATTTTGAATAAGGTTGGTGTTAACATATAATGTCTGAAGATCTTCTGCCAGGGTATTTGCTACTTCTGACCAAAACTCCTAGGATTCTAAAGCTTCTGGGTAACATAGGAAAATTAAAGAGAAAATTAAAATCCTAAATTTTGAGCTAGCACTTAAATGAAGGGCAGAAAAGCCTTGGTGATTATAGCTCTTCTCAAGCGGCTGGAAGGATTGGGTGTGGCCAGCCTCCATCCTGGCTCTGAGGTTCTGTATCTGGAGCTCTCCTTTCCAGGAGGGTCTCTCTGCCCTCCTGTAGCAACTGGTATTCTACAGGATATTTGCAGGTATTGCCCACTACAATCTGTTCTGCTAAATTAAACCAGATTTATAGAAAACCTGCATTCTCATTTTTAATATATACTGTCTAATATTTAAAATCTTACTTATTCTGCATAAAGTACTGGATGCAGCTTATAAATCTATTTGCAAAGTAGATTTGAAGTTATAGAAAATATTCTTAATCATTAAATGAGAGTCTGTACTACTGTGCCACCTTCATTATATTTTTTCAAATTCATTCCCAAAGAAGACTGGCCTCTCTCATGTAGTGATAAGCCACTCAGAAGATCCAAACTGGGTTTGCATGAATTTACAGAATGAAGCATGTTAAGGCCTATTTTGGATCAAATGCCAAATTCTAATTTCTAAGTCTAAGTTCCAAGGTTCCAACTTTCCTTAACATTCTGTAAGGAACATGCTACCACAGTAAGTACAACCTCAAAAAACAGCTCCTAATGACAAGGACAGCTTGTGATCAACTGCAAAACACAAATAACAGATGTTTCTCTAGATTTTCAACTTTAAAAAGACAGTGCATAATATCTTAGGCATTATTTGTACCTAAAATATATGTAACTGATTCTATGGGGGGTGGAGAAAGAGAAGTAATATTATATGACAGGGCTAAAGAAAACTAAAAGAGGAATGTACACTTCAATTAAGCAAAAAGAACAGTTTTAGAAGACAAAAATTCGTCAGATGACTAAAATCACTGCTACAATTGTGCCTTACCTGCTCTTTTTCAAGCATATCTGCTTTACGAAGTATTTTCATTGCATACACATGGCCTGTATCTTTCTTCTGAACAAGCCGCACCTAAATATTATAAGAGAAACACCAAGAGTTCACGATGCCAAACTAATGCTTTCATGTGTAACAAGAAATCATATTTAAACTGGAAAAGTACTGCAATTTTTATATAAGCAATAACAAAGCAGAAGAAAATGCTTTTCAATGTTTCAAAATGGATAATACACAGTGAGGTCAGTGCTGAAACAATCTCAGATATCTATCTCCACCTCTAAACAGCTCTGGCTCCCTAGCTGAACAGATCAAGCTAATTCAAAATCCTCACTTTGGACTCAAACCCATGTCGCATGTCATCCAGTCAGCTAAAAAAAACCTAAGGAAATGTTTACAACAATGTCTAAAACAACAGCAAAAGCTAAGGCACAGGAAAAAAATGCCTGGCAGTGGGGGAGGAACTAAAATGTATAACTAGGGAAATAAGAGTTTTCTGCAGCTCTCCTTTCTCTTTTTTATTTTCCTTTGTTTTTTTAAAGCGAGAGAACAGATAATTTATGATGAAAAGAAACGGTCTGCAAACCCAAATACGACTCCTCAGCAAGTCCCTGCACATCCCCACCTTCTCCCCCAAGACAAGTATGTTTTCTTCTCCCTGAAACATTCTTATTTTCCTCAAGTCCCACGTCCCCTCCTCACTGAACATAAAGCTCTTTTAGACGTGGTCCTATACCTTTTCCTCTCTCAAGAGGCCAACAGGGATTCTGAACACTGAGGGATCAATTTAATCTTTCACCTGTGCCTTTGACTATGTACTCACATTTCCCCTAGGTGCTGGTTTTTAATAATGTGCTGCTCCTTTTGTATTTACAATGATAGTGAAATTATTACATCAGTAGGCCGTTCACTTCGGGTGTTTTCCACAAATGGGGAGGACCTTGCACAGACTCATTCAAACCCTCTCCAAGAGACTGTTCTTGTGACCAAGCAGGATGCACTTGGACAACCAGCTGGGACAAAGCTGCAAATGCTTTCATTCTCTACTACCACCCACATTAACTTATTTCTATAAATTGTTTCCCAGGGCTATCTTTTCAGAGCTGTACCAATCTGGCAGGAAGAAATAAAGGGTGGAAATATGCTGCAAGTTTGCTCTTGGAAAGGCAGTGTAATGGGAAAAGCAACAGTTTTGAGATCAGGAAGACCTAGGCCCTGCTTTGGTACCACTGCCCAATGGATGTGTGACACTGGAACATTATATATCCCCTCAGGTTTAACCACATCATGTATAAAATATTAGTCATGATTCTAGGAAAGAAGTACTCACTAAGCAATAAATATTGATTTCTTTCTACCTATCAACTCTCCCTCTAGATGAATACTTAAAGCATCAACATCATCTCTAGCTAAACAGAGAAGAACAAGCAGATCCCTGGGACAGTGAGAGGGCAAGAAAAAAAGGACAGAGAGCAGGTAAGACACAGGGCTCAAAGCCAGGCCCACTCACTCCATGCTACAGTTCTATCAGCCACCACAAGCTCACGTTACATTAGAAGCTTCGATGTGCTGTGGGATTCCTGTATTTGAAAAGTAGCTGTGGTGTTTTTACCTCACCAAAGGCTCCTCTGCCTATTACTTTTAAAGACTCAAAATCTTCCAGTCCAAGTCTTGTTCTCTTCAAACGAAGAAACTCTGTCTCCTTCCGAGCATGCGCTGATCTCCGGAGTCGTTTCTAATGTTTAAACAGAGAAGGAGAGAGGTGGGAAGGGACTCTGCAACCAATCTTATTTGTGGTTTAGCCCACCTGGAAAGCAGGCCCCGCCAGACTAAGCACCATCTGTTCACATAGGAGGGCACCACAGAAGGACCCTTAGGAGGTCAGCCCTGCCTCCCAGCCCTCAGACACAATAACCACACTGAACAGAGGACGCCTCCTCTGTGGACATGGATGAACCTGCTTCATAGCCTGCTACTCTACTATTCCTAAAGTGGAAGGATAAACTATCAACATTTTCCTTTAACTTTTCTTATATACAAGTATGGTTTTTAAATTTCTCTCTGGATTTTTTACACATTATGGTTCATTTTATGCATTAACTTTCCATTGTTCCTACAAGTCTTGGGTATTTTTCACCATTTTCCTGGGTTCTATGATTCATTCCTCCTTTTGAGAACACTTCCATAGCCATTTCAGTTCTTTTCAGTTTCTTATTTATTTTCTGCCACATCTGTGGGCACTGGGAAGAAAGGCTGATTTGAGAGGTATTTCACCTTGACAAAAATTTCAGAAATTTGCTCCACTTCTATGGAGCGTTTTCAGTGAATTAAAAATGTTAATTTGCTTTTTTAAAATTTTAATTTTATTTCATGTCTTCCTTTTCTTGGACTTCTAAAGCTAATTAACCTACTACTACCAGAGCCTAGAAGCCATCCTTCCTGGTGTTTAATAATCAGCTTCTCCCTCTGCATGAGTACCTAAATCCAGAAGCACACCAGCCCTCATAATTTCCTGTTACAAGACAAAACCCTTCCTCCATGCGCCAATGCTAACAACTTGCTACACAAGACATGATCTGCCAGGCTTGGTTTCAAGGAAAATCTTCCGATATTAATTACCTCTTCATCCTTGAGACCTTCTTCTTCCATCACTTTTTCTAACTTCTTTTGTCTAAAAATAAAGACATATGAAATTAACATTTGAATCATAACTTTCTGTCAATTTATATACAAATTTTTTTAAACTGATAGAAACAGGTAAAACTCAAAATGCTTCATTAAATCAACAAATTACAGTTACTAAGGCAAGTGAAAAAATTCTCATCCTTTGTTAGTCCTACATTTTGACAAAAATTGTTTAAGATGTTAATACAACAAATAATCTAATTTCAAAATGTAAAGTTCTCTCTCTCTGGGTGTGGTAGTTCCTCCTTAACAAACCACCAACAGCTGGTGTCTGATAACCTCTTCTATCAGGGTGTTTCTCTCCCTGCCCCAGACTGAAATCTACTTCCTTTATTTTCACATCTTCCTCCTCCTCCCTGCCACAATCACAGTAGTAACAAAGGTAAACACGGAATTTGGAGATTTAAGGGGGGAGAATGTTCAAAAAAGGTAATCAGCGGCACTGATAAAACTTAAAAGACTCAAAGCCACAAGGAACAGCCAAAACAAACAAACAACAACAAAACAATAAAGCACCAAAAAAACACAAAAAAACAAAACTTGAGATTCTAAACCCTTGGAAACTGCATCCAAGAGTATTTTTGACCTATACTCTCATACTGACTTGATAAAACAAGTAGAATTTCCTTATAACGAGTTCCACACATCTGTTATTTATTCCGCATAATAAATGAAAGCACAGGGGCTGGAATCTCCTCTATCCCTGTGAGCATCCCGGATAACAGGCCAGCTGAGCAGGGCAGGGAAGAACAGACAGAGAGGCCACACGAAGCACCGTCCTGTCGTCTAGCCCAGCTGAGGCACCCTGTACCTCGAACGCCACGCAAGGATGGTTGACTCAGTCTGTACACAACTAGGAGCTACTAGAGGCGTGTGCACAACGGAATGGTGTGATGAGGTTTCTCTTTGAGAATGGCAGCCTGTAGTAATGAGCTGATGGACTATCAGGAAAAGCAACAGACAGAGGGGAGAGGAGACAGGGGACAGAAGTGGGAAGGGACTCTGGAACAAAAAAAAGCTATCATAAGTCAGATGGACAATAAAGACCTGGAACTAGAGCTGGAAACTCAAAATGATGTGAACAGAATCACTGCAAAGATGACCAGCTGACGGAGGAGTCAAGCGAACAGTCTTGGAATTTCTTGTGTGAGAGGATAATGATGCCATTAACTACGGGGAACACACAGAGAGGAACATGGGNCTGGGAAGAAAGGCTGATTTGAGAGGTATTTCACCTTGACAAAAATTTCAGAAATTTGCTCCACTTCTATGGAGCGTTTTCAGTGAATTAAAAATGTTAATTTGCTTTTTTAAAATTTTAATTTTATTTCATGTCTTCCTTTTCTTGGACTTCTAAAGCTAATTAACCTACTACTACCAGAGCCTAGAAGCCATCCTTCCTGGTGTTTAATAATCAGCTTCTCCCTCTGCATGAGTACCTAAATCCAGAAGCACACCAGCCCTCATAATTTCCTGTTACAAGACAAAACCCTTCCTCCATGCGCCAATGCTAACAACTTGCTACACAAGACATGATCTGCCAGGCTTGGTTTCAAGGAAAATCTTCCGATATTAATTACCTCTTCATCCTTGAGACCTTCTTCTTCCATCACTTTTTCTAACTTCTTTTGTCTAAAAATAAAGACATATGAAATTAACATTTGAATCATAACTTTCTGTCAATTTATATACAAATTTTTTTAAACTGATAGAAACAGGTAAAACTCAAAATGCTTCATTAAATCAACAAATTACAGTTACTAAGGCAAGTGAAAAAATTCTCATCCTTTGTTAGTCCTACATTTTGACAAAAATTGTTTAAGATGTTAATACAACAAATAATCTAATTTCAAAATGTAAAGTTCTCTCTCTCTGGGTGTGGTAGTTCCTCCTTAACAAACCACCAACAGCTGGTGTCTGATAACCTCTTCTATCAGGGTGTTTCTCTCCCTGCCCCAGACTGAAATCTACTTCCTTTATTTTCACATCTTCCTCCTCCTCCCTGCCACAATCACAGTAGTAACAAAGGTAAACACGGAATTTGGAGATTTAAGGGGGGAGAATGTTCAAAAAAGGTAATCAGCGGCACTGATAAAACTTAAAAGACTCAAAGCCACAAGGAACAGCCAAAACAAACAAACAACAACAAAACAATAAAGCACCAAAAAAACACAAAAAAACAAAACTTGAGATTCTAAACCCTTGGAAACTGCATCCAAGAGTATTTTTGACCTATACTCTCATACTGACTTGATAAAACAAGTAGAATTTCCTTATAACGAGTTCCACACATCTGTTATTTATTCCGCATAATAAATGAAAGCACAGGGGCTGGAATCTCCTCTATCCCTGTGAGCATCCCGGATAACAGGCCAGCTGAGCAGGGCAGGGAAGAACAGACAGAGAGGCCACACGAAGCACCGTCCTGTCGTCTAGCCCAGCTGAGGCACCCTGTACCTCGAACGCCACGCAAGGATGGTTGACTCAGTCTGTACACAACTAGGAGCTACTAGAGGCGTGTGCACAACGGAATGGTGTGATGAGGTTTCTCTTTGAGAATGGCAGCCTGTAGTAATGAGCTGATGGACTATCAGGAAAAGCAACAGACAGAGGGGAGAGGAGACAGGGGACAGAAGTGGGAAGGGACTCTGGAACAAAAAAAAGCTATCATAAGTCAGATGGACAATAAAGACCTGGAACTAGAGCTGGAAACTCAAAATGATGTGAACAGAATCACTGCAAAGATGACCAGCTGACGGAGGAGTCAAGCGAACAGTCTTGGAATTTCTTGTGTGAGAGGATAATGATGCCATTAACTACGGGGAACACACAGAGAGGAACATGGGACAATAATGAGTTTTATTTTAGTCAATGAATATTTACTGCAATACCAGTATTTAGTGAAAATGAATATTTTTATTTAATTATATTTATTTACTGTTAGAAATCATATCACAGCACAAACCCACCAGCTAGGATGATAAACAAGAATTTGTGTCCAAACTCCCAGGAAGTGAAAAGATCTACTGCAACTCTGAAGGAAGAAGAAAGTATTTGCACGACTCCCAGTTTGCCCACTCCTCTTCTAGTTCCCTGAATGTCTGGGGATATGCGTCTATGTGTGCATACACATCGGACAGAGAAGGCTGTACCACTGGTAACTTCAGGAGTGAAAATTAATTCCATTTTTGTGGTTAAATAGTTGAAATTGGGAAGAGTAAGAAGAGTAAACACAAAAAAAATAAAAATAAAAAAGAGTAAACTCAGGTAAGAACTATAAGAACTCAACCCTGGTCAGCTACTTCTGGGCCCTGAGTATCAAACACCATCATACCTTCTGACTACATGTTCTCTGAATGATCACGCCAGACGGTGACAGCAGTCTTAACATGCTATCACACAATGTGTGTTACAGAGACAGCTCCTTCTGAATTTTAAATCTAAATTCAAACTGTAATCTACACTGCCGCTGCAAGTGTAATTAAACTGGTCTCAGTAGATAATCTGCCTGAGAGTAAAGTATTCATCAGCATCAACATCCTGAACAGCACCAGCTTCTTTTCTTTTCTGGCCACTGCGTGCAATTTGTGAAATCTGAAATCTTAGTTCCCCAACTAGGGATCAAACTTTTGGGCCCTCAGGCGTACTAAAACTGGACTGCAAAGGAATTCCTCTCAGATTCTTTTATTAGAGAAAATATCCAGAAAAAAACCTACCATTCAAAATGATCCATAGTAATGATTCACTGGGACCAAGTCAAAGATCTTGAAGACACCAAAAATGGCATAAAACAGTGACATCTTACAAAAGGCTTATGAATCACATCCTCTGTGAGACAATACCACAGAGTTACTAACTTGTTAGACTCATGTTGGAATGTGATACAAGAAAATGGCCATGCTTTTGGAGATGCATATTGAAGCAGACAGGACTAAAAAGACAGATGTTTCAAATTTGCTTTAAAACACAAGCAATAAAAAATAAAATGGAATAGATGAAACAAATTTAGCAAAGTCTTGACAATCACTGAACCTAAGGGCTGACTGTATGAACAAAGGCGGGCTCCTCCACTATACGTCGTCTCTGGTTGCAGGGCCAGGTAGCTTAACACCCCAGCCTCTGGTGAGGTCACTCCAGCTCAGCTCCAATGTTCCAAACCAGGACCAGGAGGGGAAGATGCACTTCCACACAGAGGCCACACCCAACCCCACCCAGCAAGGCTTCCATGAGCCTTATTAGGGTGTGAGACCATTTTCCACAAGAGACAGTAAGTTCTTTTGAAGACAAGGACCACATCTGAATCCTCCTTCTCCACTAAGAATAGTGCTTTGTACACAGCAACTTTTTAAAGATGTCTGTTGTTAGTTCCTTAGTCGGGTGTCCAACTCTTCACGACCCCATGGACTGTAGTCCACCAGCCCATGAAGTTTTCCAGGAAAGAATAGGAGTGGGTTGCCATTTCCTTCTCCAAGGGATCTTCCCAACCCAGGGATTGAACTCGGGTCTCCTGCACTGCTGGCAGATTCTATACTCTGAGCTACCAGGAAAGCCCAAGATGTCCAAGATGTATTTACCAAATTAAAAAACAAAAAAACAAAGAAGCGTCACAATGTACACACACATTCATGGCTACTTCTTGTAATCAGCCCCCCTTACCATACCTAATTTAGACTTGCCTCCAACACAGCTTGGTTCAGAGGTAACAGGGATGGGAGGAAAGGCTAGTCCACTCTACAAGCAAGTTGAGGGACAATATTTCTAATTTCTGCAGATGAGTCACTTAAAACCAGGGAAATGGTATAGAAATAAACAGTGGGTATCTCCATGCCCAGAACTGAGAATTATCCAGAATTACTCTAAACATGAGTATTACAGAAATCTTTAAAAATCTCAACAAATTAGTTTGGCCAATATCTAATCAGTTCAGTTCAGTCGCTCAGTCGTGTCAGACTCTTTGCGACCCCAGGGACTGCTGTATGCTAGGCTTCCCTGTCCATCACCAACTCCTGGAGCTTGCTCAAACTCATGTCCGTGATTCCATCCAACCATCTCATCCTCTGTCGTCCCCTTCTCCTCCCTCCTTCAATCTTTCCCAGCAGCAGGGTCTTTTCAATCAGTCAGTTCTTCGCATCAGGTGGCCAAAGTATTAGGGTTTCAGCTTCAGCATCACTCCTTCAATGAATACTCTGGACTAATTTCCTTTAGGACGGACTGGTTGGATCTCCTTGCAGTCCAAGGGACTCTCAAGAGTCTTCTCCAACAACACAGTTCAAAAGCATCAATTCTTCAGCACTCAGCCTTCTTCACAGTCCAACTCTCACATCCATACATGATTACTGGAAAAACCATAGCTTTAACTAGATGGACCTTTGTTGGCAAAGTAATGTCTCTGCTTTTTAATATGCTGTCTAGGTTGGTCACAGCATTTCTTCCAAGGAGCGAGCGTCTTTTAATTTTATGGCTGCAGTCACCATCTACAGTGATTTTGGAGCCCAAGAAAATAAAGTCTGTCACTGTTTCTATTGTTTCTCCATCTACTTGCCATGGATTGATGGAACTGGATGCCATGATCTTAGTTTTCTGAATGTTGGGTTTTAAGCCAGTTTTTTCACTCTCCTCTTTCACTTTCATCAAGATGCTCTTTAGTTCTTCACTTTCTGCCATAAGGGTGGTGTCATCTGTATACCTGAGGTTGTTGATATTTCTTCCGGCAATCTTGATTCCAGCTTGTGCTTCATCCAGCCTGGCATTTCGCATGATGTACTCTGCATATAAGTTAAATAAGCAGGGTGACAATATACAGCCTTGACGTATTCCTTTCCCAATTTGGAACCAGTCTGTTGTTCCATGTCTGGTTCTAACTGTTGCTTCTTGACCTGCATACATATTTCTCAGGAAGCAGGTAAGGTGTTCTAGTATTCCCATCTCTTGAAGAATTTTCCAGTTTGTTGTGATCTACACAGTCAAAAGCTCTGACATAGTCAATAAAGCAGAAGTAGATGTTTTTCTGGAATTCTCTTGCTTTTTCTATGACCCAATGGATGTTAGCAATTTGATCTCTGGTTCTTCAACCTTTTCTAAATCCAGCTTGAACATCTGAAGTTCACGGTTCATGTACTATTGAAGCTTGGCTTGGAGAATTTTGAGCATTACTTTGCTTGTGTATGAGATGAGTACAATTGTGAGGTAGTTTGAACATTCTTTGGCATTGCCTTTCTTTGAGATTGGAATGAAAACTGACCTTTTCCAGTCCTATGGCCACTGCTGAGTTTTCCAGATTTGCTGGCATATTGAGTGCAGCACTTTCACAACATCATCTTTTAGGACTCGAAATAGCTCAACTGGAATTCCATCACCTCCACTAGCTTTGTTCATAGTGATGCTTCCTAAGGTCCACTTGACTTCACATTCCAAGATGCCTGGCTCGAGGTGAGTGATCACACTATTGTGGTTATCTGAGTCATGAAGATCTTTTTTGTATAGTTCTTCTGTGTATTTCTGCCACTCACCCATTCCTGGGGCCCAAATAAAACTGACACTTGCTCACTAGTAATAATCAAACATTGTACTTGTTCACTATAATAACCACACATTGCAAAACTCATTATGAGATCAGACTAAAAGCAAACAGAAAAACCTGAATAAGAATATGGAAGAGAAGTAGCAGCAGATGCTGGTTCTCAGGGGGTAAAATGTAGAAGAATTCTTATATGATTTAGGGGGAAGAAAAGGGGAAAGCACAAATTATTGCCTATTAAATTAGGCCTTTGTGGCTTT